>JAIUZE010001204.1:0-26332 GCA_022085475.1 Heliosperma pusillum | reverse complement strand
ATGAGCTTCTTTGTGTGTACTTTTCCGAGTTAATGAAATCGGAATTCGAGATGAGCATGATGGGTGAACTAGGATTCTTTCTTGGACTTCAAATCAAACAAACCAAAGAAGGAATCCTAATTCATCAACAAAAGTATATTAAAGAAATGCTTAAGAAATTCGGGATGACGGATGCTAAATCATACTCTACACCTATGGTATCTACTTCCAAGATGGACAAGGATGAAAATGGCAAAAATGTAAGTGACAAGGTGTATAGAGGTATGATTGGATCTCTTCTTTACTTAACCGCTAGTCGCCCCGACATTCTCTTTAGTGTTTGTTTATGTGCTCGGTTCCAATCAAATCCGAAAGAATCCCATTTCAAAGCCGTCAAACGAATTCTTCGATATTTGATTGGAACCCAACATCTCCACTTGTGGTATCCGTTGTATTGTCCCCTTGATCTTGTAGGATTTTCCGATGCCGACTTTGAGGGATGCACGGTAGACCGAAAGAGCACCTCCGGGATTGCCACGTTCCTTGGACCTTGTCTCGTTTCATGGGGTTCAAAGAAACAAAATACGGTAGCTCTTTCAACGGCCGAAAGCGAATATGTTAGTGCCGCTTATTGTTGCTCACAACTTCTTTGGGTACGACAACAACTTCAAGATTTTGGTATGATTTATGACTCTATTCCTATCATGTGTGATAATACTAGTGCCATAAACATTTCCAAAAATCCCATTCAACACTCTAGGACTAAGCATATTGAGATTCGTCATCATTTCCTTCGTGATCACGTAGAGAAAGGACATATTAAGCTTATTTTTTGCAAAACCGAAGACCAAATAGCGGATATTTTTACGAAACCACTAGCAAGAGAACAATTTGAGAAACTTCGGTTACAAATTGGTTTGATTAATTGTATGTGATTAATGTGTGTGTGTGTCTAATCCCTTACATGATTGACGAGAATTGGCTTGTAAGTATACTCTTCCTTATTCTAATTCACATGTGTTTCAATTTATCATGATTTTCCTGCACATTTTTGTCCTTAATTGCATACTCAACATTTGACTATCTCATGTTTCAAGTTACTGCCATTTACCCTCTCAAATAAACAAACTCAAAATAAACCACTCAAATAAAAACTACCCGTCCTATCCCTTCATTATTACCCTCATTAAACCTATCTACCCACAAACCCCATCTACCCACTAAAATCTACCCGTCCTACCCCAACCGACACAACCCTTCACCCTTCCCTCATTATTACCCTCATAAAACCTACCCCCCACTATGGTAAAAACCTCTTTTAATACCACACTTCACATCAAATCAACCAAACTCATCATGTCTTCCTCCTCAACTCCTTCATACGCCTCAACCGTTCCCGACACAACCAAACCCTCATCTCCTCCACCACCGCCGGCTACCGGCGAACCCTTAACCGTCGAACCCATTTGGGTCCTGCCACCGCTTGAACCTTCCCAAAACCCAACCTCTTCTTCCACCGAGCCTCCGGTGACCTCCTCCTCTCTTGTTGATGATGCTCCTAAAATGTTGAAGAAGGTCTCGATAACACTTCACCCGAATCAAAATCCAAAAAAAAGGGAAAGGCTAAGGGACCGGCTGTTTCTCGAAAGCCGGTCACTCGGAAGCGTGGCCGGTCTGGGCCCATGCCGGCAATAATAGAGGAAATTAATCTTGAGGATGATGTTGATGTTACCGATGTCGCGGGAAACAATGAAAAACCCAATGTCGAGGAAGATGAACCGGTTCCTAAACGGGCCAAAGGGAAGGAAGAACGGCCGAAATGGGTCTATATTTCTTCAAATGATCCGATTCCTGTTACCAACAAATATCAAAATCGGGTCATCAAGCACCAACTTCTCAAACTAGATCTACAACCATCCACTTTGGCCAACTGTGAACTTCTACTGAAAAAGGCTGTCATTCATAACCCGCGGATCTATACGAGTGAATGGTACTCTTCTTCTCCTGCTTTTACCACTTTCGGCGACGCCATTGACGCTCAAGGATGGGGCACGTTGCTTGAGACTCCACATCCGGTTTATGTTAGTGAAATCCTCCAGTTCTATGCAACAGTCCGAGTGTCTGACACTTTGACACTATCTGCCCGAGTCAATGGTAAGTCATTTTCCATCACTCCTGCTTTCCTTGCTGATGTTCTTGGAGTGACCGATGATGGTTACGATAAAATTCCTTCTGACAAAGTCTGGCCAGTTCTTCAATATGCTGCCCCCTTAGATGTGGCTAAGACTTTAATGCCCAAAACCACAGTTTGCACCACTCTTGAAGCCAAAAAATTGCTCACCCAACACCGTCTTCTGTTCAATCTCATCTGTCGAACAATCTACCCCTCAAATGACCGTGCAAAACTCTCAATAGCCAAACAGTACCTTGTCTTTCACCTAGCCACTCACAAACAACTCAGCCTACCCCGACTTATGTGTCACCGTATATCCGTCCTAGCCTCCAAAATTCAAAAACGGAACTTCCCTCTCAAAGACCTTCTGCGTCTTCCCTATGGCCTCTGGATCTCCCTAGCCCTAAAAGCTAAAGGTGTACTGACTGATAAAACCGTGGGGTCTCTCGGCCTCTATGATGTTATGACCACGGGGAACTTGGGTAAAATGATGCTAAAAGAATCAAAAGGGAAACTGGAGGATGTGAAATTTGCCAAGGATAAGGTTGTGGAGGTAGGGTCATCTAGCAAAGGTGGGGCTAGTGAAGAAACGTGTGGAGTTATTTTGGCTGAGATTCGGGGTTTAAAAGCTTGGGTCGAGGAAAAGTTTGACATGCTTCAACATCTAGTAGATTCTACCAAAGGTGAAGTGGACATTTTGTCAAATATTATCAAGGATAAGTATGGTGTAGCAAGTGACGAGGACGGCTCAGAGGATGGCTCGGATGAAGAATGATCCTGTTTTAACCCCTCCCTACTTATTTTAACCTAAAATCTTATCTTATTTTGGTGGTGTAGCTTAACACTTGATCCTTTCTCAGCATATCTTTTTGGTGATGTAACTATGAACATGTTTTATCTTTGTTGACTATGTCATTTTGACTTATCTAGTGCGGATTTTGTGATATCTTGTGCATTTGTGTTCTGTGTCCGGGATGAGTATCATTGCCCCTTTGATGATGTCAAGAGGGGGAAAAGGCTAAACACACACTAGATAAGCATATCATTGATTAAACTCTTGCTTGTCGACTTAGTAGAATTATCTTGCTTACTAACTCTCTTGGTTTTGTTTGTCATATGCTTACTACCGTCACTTTTCTATATGTGCTATCATTGAAATCATTTGCCTTGGACTAAACTTTTGAGGGGGAACTTATCTTTAGATTTATGTGTTCTTAAGGCTTGTCATCATCAAAGGGGGAATTTGTTGAGCTCGTTTGATTGATGATGACAAGCCTAACTAATGTATACTTCTTAGTTAAGCTTTCAGGAAATCTTGAGTCTCCAAGCAAGACAAATCTCCAAGCAAGAGTAGATGAAGAGTTGAAATGCCCAAGAAGAATCATGTTGTAAAGAGTCGTCTTTTGTAAAGGTAGAAGAGTATGGTACCTACAAATGCAACAGTCTTGGCAACCGTTACCTCACCTGTTCAGTGTAACAGTGAGGACGACTGTTGCATATGTCTGAAACTTTTCAAAGACTTTCCAAATCAAAATCTTCCTGCTGCTTTTGAAAAATTACTTGAACCATTCATGAAATGATTTTGAACGTGATTTGAAGGTGATAAGAAGGAATCATTTGAAAGTGTTTTTCCTCATTTGCACAAACAAACTTTTTCTCAAAAAGAAAAGCAACTCTTGGCTTGTTCCCATGTAAGTTTGTCATCTTATGACTTTCACCCAAGAGTAAACTGTTTCCTGCATTTTTGAGCAGCCCACTTCTCTGATGCATTTTTGTCACTTGTGAAAGCTTTTTGCAAGGACATTCACTTTGCCCACATGCTTGAGAGTGGACTTTCTCAAGGCTCTCTTTAACCTTTTCAAATCACCTCTTCCTCTATATATAGAGAGCTCACCTCTCTCATTTATTCAAGGCTTTCCAGAGAAATCAAACTTACTGCTTTGCAAATTTTCTTCAAAAGTTATTAAGCTTTTAATCTTTGCAAACTTTCTTCAAAGTCTTCAAAAGTTACAGACATGACAACTGTTGCGTTAAGTATTGTATTCTTCTATCTAGAATAGTTAGATCTTAATGAATTCGCCTTCGTTCTTTCCACAAGAACAAAATCAGGGAATTTGATCTTGTAACTTTCTTAGAAGAAGAGTCGAGTTTGAGACGGAGTAGTCTCGAATTCATTTCGCAACCGGAGTAGGTTGTTGGTCCTTTTTATTGTAAGGGTCTTAGGTAGTCGGAGTAGATTACTTAATTGAATCAATAAGAAGAAGATTGGACGTAGGCCTTTCAAAATGGCTGAACCAATTCAAAACTCCTGTGTTATTTTTGTTGTTTGTTTAATTTCCGTTGCACTCTTCTTTACTTATGTATCTCGCATTTCTGTCTAGTGCAACAGTCTCGAATACTGTTACTTTCGTATTGTAGCCTTTACTCCATCTGCTGAAACGAACAAAGTAACAGTCAGACTCACTGTGACATTCTCTTTACAGCAACTTATTACTTTAGCTATACACTCTTGATAACCTTGTTCATTCAGTGTATCCATTTACTCTTCTTAACTCCATCAACTTTCTTTAAACAATAAAGATTAAGTTGAAATTTTAAAGTGGTACCTAATTCACCCCCTCCCCCTCTTAGGTACTTGGAATCCAAACCCTTCAAAGCCTATTCAACCCCTTTCATTTATACGGATAATTTACGTTTTATTACGAAACCAAGAGAAAGGAGGTTCACTCGATCGAATTTAACACCCACCATCCACCTTTTATTAAGTATCGTATTTTCTCTCCAGTTATAACTTCGAGAACCTTTTTTCTTCGGCTATACTACCTCATGTGTTTGCCTATATTTCAAATACTTGACACAAAGAGTAAAAAAGACAATCAAATGAATGAGTTAAAGGGAGTATTAAGTAGTTTATGGATCTCGAATTCCCTTTTATTTGTACTGTAAATGAACGCTATGTAATAATAGTTTTATTTTATTTATAAAAAATTATTATTGTAAAAAACAATATATGGATAATGCATCATATGTGTAGGGGGTGACTCACAATGTCATATGCAATCGGAATGTGGATAGAGTTGAAGAATTTACTAATTGACTTTTATTTTTGAAATTTTCAATTTTAATCTTATACAGCAATCTGATTTTGACGTCATAAAATATGTAGAGTTATGGATACCACATCTACCAAATTTAAGCATGTTAATATACACTTATACAAAAATCTTATCCACTAATAATGTTGCAGGAATTAGTAAACTACATTTTTATATTTCGATTAAAATGTCAAAATCCCTTATAGAAATATTCCTCAATAATAAATTACATAATCCATTACTCAACAATGAAAAACAATATAAGTTGACAGTTGATAATACTACTTAATGCGTAGAAAATACAAGAATGTAGACTTTTTGCACTATTTGGATCATCATATAGACGTGCAATTGGCTTTTTAATGATACGGATTACTATTTATCAAGAAATAGTCATATTAGTTTATCCAAATTGATTAACATACATAGAAAACTCCACAATTTTGAATAGGTAACTTCCTCATAGCATGATTAAATCCTATATAGATCACAAGAGACACAAAAATAAAAGGTGTCCTAGAAATGGATAATATTACACTTACTCGTATTTGATTGTGGTACTTCAATGTCCCTAAGAGTTAATTGGAGGTTTGGACTTATAACATGCTAAAAAATTAAAAAGTAACACTATGGTTTCAGTTCGATTTTAAAACTATTTAACAAAGCGGTGTTCACATAACATTGGATAACCCTTATCAAAAAGGCAGGACAAACACATCACTAGGAATGACATTTTCCCCTTTAGGCGAGACAAAAGGTTGGCGTGTTTAAAGTAATTTGTTTTCTTTTAATAATATCAAGTGAGTTAGAGTAGAAATTATTTTCTACTAAAATCCCGCTTTTTAAAATCATCCCATTTTGTAACTGTTTCCTAAAATTGAGTTAAGTTGTATTTTGACATAAAATTGCTTAAAAACTCCAATTTAAGTGACCTAGTTCGTTTGTTATTCAACTCTCCCACTATTTATCTACATAATAATACCTTTTAAAGTACAAATTGACTAAGTAATAAACGGAATAAGTTCTTACTAGGTTAAAATTCTAGACATGCACTAGGAATGTTGTGTCTTCTTCAAAACGCACATTGTTACTAATTTAATATTTTAATAATTACTCGTGTATATAAATTAACAATCCGGTTTTTCTTTTTTCTTAGTTTTTAAATATTTTGGTATTTTTTTAATAGATTTAAGAATATATTGTGTATCAATTTTTCGCCTCTAACTAACAAACACACGATCACAGGGGTGCTATGATACAACTTCTAACACCCTGCCTAACGTGGACTAGGAGCAGTTACTTACAGCAGGTCATCATACATGCTGTGTACTAGGTAGCACGGACACTTTTCCTAACCAGCCGTCCCGTGTCGGACACCGTGTCGGACACACGGACACCTATAAACAAGGAATGTGGGATTGAAAGAATAGAAAATGTTGATTAGAAGATGAGTTTGGGTGGGAAAATTGATTAAAAGACGAGTTTGGGTGGTAAATGCGAATAAATTATAGTTAAAGTCAAGTTTTACACTCAATTATTAACATTTAATATCAAATACTAATACAAAAATAAAATTGTATGTTATTTATAACTATAAAATATATATTTTATTAAATTTAAATGCCGTGTCCCGTGTCCTAAATTTCACGAGATGCCGTATCACGTGTCCGTGTCCGTTTTGGTGCTACCTAGGCTGTGTACATATGACACTTAGATTAACACGGATCCCTTCCAACGCATTTAGTCCTCTATCACTCATACGCACATCCCGGGAACCTTCCCAAACAAACACCATCGTAAGACTACTCCTAGTTAAACAAGCTTAACCGTGAAGTTATTTTGCATGGATAATAAGAAAAGAAAATGCAATATGTTAATACGAATACTACTTTCAATCTCTGTAAGCATTAGCTAGTCATTTAAACTTATCAATGAAAATCTTCTATTAACGTAGGGTGTTACATACATACATTGTCTTATCATTTTTACTTAACCAAAAATCAGGTGCCTTTGGAGTTATTTTTCATAACTTATCAGTTCCTAGTTTTCAGATACTAAAATTAAAACTCGTTTAATTAACTTTAGTAATTTTCTACTATAATAAAAGTAAAACGTAAAAAAAATCTAAAATTTTCAAGGTTAAATTGAAATATTAATCTCAACCTACTTAAAAAATAGTTTACATTAATTTTTTCTTTTTTAAGTTGCATTCATCTTATTTTCATATGTAAGCTTGTCGAATTGGCTCCAATTTTATGTAAGTTCATCTTAATGCTGGACCAATTTGAATAATTATTGTTTTGTAATTTAATGATAACATAAGATTGTATAAGACTAATACTAGGTAAAATTCAATCATTAATATCTTAGTTTGACACAATAGTTTTATAATACAATTCAAGAACCAATAATTTGGCCTAAAGTAAAAACGGTTGAGTAGTTAATTTTTATTTATTTATTAAGGTGTTAATAGATTTCAGCATTATTGGATGACACTTTTCTTTTTCGTTTGTTTATTACGACGTGCTTTAGAGAAACAGTTGGTTATAAATTTTGTTGTACGAAGGAAAATTTATGAAAAAGGTCTAAAAAGAACTTATTAGGTGAGAATAAATTTTGATGTTCTAAGAGTTTATTTTGCAAACTAAAGCACAAGCCACAAGTCATCAATTTGAATCCTCTCCATTTTCTCTCTAATACACACATATTATCGTATATAATTTTTTCATTCATTAACCTTTTCTTATTTAAGTTAATTATTTACAATCATCCAATCTATGCCGAATTTAATTCGAACATTGAAAGGAACTTGTCTCTCAATTTTTATTATTTTAGGAAATGAAGAGGATCATGACTCAAAAATCACAATGGAGTGAATTCCGATCCATCATTTGTGGAAACTTTTTTTTTACTAGAAGACAAACTGCTCCCAAAATATCTATGGCGTATCAACCAAATACAATTTTAAATTAACTAAACATCTTAAGAATAACCCAATGTGAGAATTCAAACACAAAACGATAAATCTTTAAAGTTTTACTATTCATAATTCCCCACCTACTTTATAACACTTAATAATTCCTACTAACAACTCTTTCTCACCCTCAAAGGCCACATCTCCTTGGCTTTTTGTATACTTTTTTTTTTCGTTTTTTTCCCTCTACCCTTGGCCAAGTGTACTTCATGTACATTACAATTTACAAATATAAACATATACATATACGCACAAAGGAATTGTATTATTGAGTTGTGTTGTTGATAACATAGAATGATCGGTATTTATAATACCTTACAATAAACCCTAAGTATTACCAAACCCTAATGACAGTTGTCGTATCGTAGCCGTCACCTTGACGTCTTATACTAAACCCTAAACTCTCTAACATCCCCCCTCAAACTCATGGTAATTTTGATAAAAATTTCCATGAGTTTGCAGAAACAATAAAATAAGAGAAAAAAAAAATCAATCTTCATCTTCTTTGGCTTCATTATCATCTTCATCTTCGCAAGGTTGGTAAGATGAACGAGTATAAAACTCGTTAGAAAATTTCTTCGAACAAGAACGTTAAGCTTTTCGGACTTGTCGAATATCAAATAATTTGTTAGGAACACTAATCGAACCTAAACAAATTTCAATAAAACGGAAAATTATCCGTCAAATTCAATATTTGGAGAACGTTAATTTTTTCTGACTCCAAATTTAATCGCGTAACTCGCCAGTCAAATTTTGAACCACCTTGAACGAATTTGAAAACTTTTAATTTCAAAGAGATTGAAATTGATGATAGTGCACGCGCATAAAATTTAGGGGATGACTGACAGAATAATACGGAACATATTTTTTTTTTTTTAAAAAAAAAATTAGATAGTACATAACGAATCCCGCCGGTAGGTTTCTTACATTATCAACCCACCGGCGAGGTAGCGGAAGCGGTTTTTATAGAGTCCTCTAGGAAAGAGGCTCTGATACCATATTAGAAATTGAGAAAGGAATTGTATTATTGAGTTGTGTTGTTGATAACATAGAATGATCGGTATTTATAATACCTTACAATAAACCCTAAGTATTACCAAACCCTAATGACAGTTGTCGTATCGTAGCCGTCACCTTGACGTCTTATACTAAACCCTAAACTCTCTAACATAATATCAATTAGAAAAAAATAAGGACGTCTTCTAATTCGCTATTTTTTTTATATGTGTCAATTCTTGTATTTCAAAATAATAAGTATTTTCTTTAATATGGTTCAAAATATATGAATAAATATCATAAAATATAGATATTTATATATAAAAACTTATTTGTTTTGTAAAAAGTTTAACAAGATAACTTTAAATCAATATAGTTCTCTTCTGAAATATCTTCTCTCTTCAATTAGTGGAATATACAACAAATTGTATACCACTGATAATATAGATTCATATCTTTATAATAAAGAATTTGAATTTATATATAAATTTTACGAGCTTTATAGGAAAGAATTTGAGCATCTTTATGTAAATTTTAAACTCAATCGATTATAATGAAACTTAAAAATAACACATATAAGCTCAATTAAAATCTAATTTTGACACTTCAAAATTTAAAATATAACTAAAATTTTTAAAAAATCGAAATAATTGCATATAAGCTCGATTAAATTTATATTAGTTGTACATACTCATATACATCTGGTTATGCTCTCACTACATTAATGAAATAGATAAAATGATAATTATCTCTTACCAAATAGATCTCTCAAATTATCTCTTACCAAATAAATCTCTGACTAATATTAATAAGAGACGTCTCTTTTAAGAATTTGTGAAATTAAAGAGTTCTAAAAATAACAAAACATGATGATATAAGATGAATTAAAAAAGAAAAGATAAAAATTGACAGAATGAAAAAGACTGGCCCCAAAAAAACTCTGGCTATAAAAAGAGACAGCATAACTTCATTGTTTCTTGTCCGTCCCTTCTCAACCTCTATCATTTGGGTTGTTCGGTCCAGTTCATTCCCTTCCACCTTCAAATACATCTTTTCCCCTTTCAAATTTCCCAGCAACTACAATACCTTTTAATTTCCTCAAATGGCGGCCGCAATAGCAGACTCCCCGCAACCAATATCAACAGTAGTCAACAAAACGAATAACTCGTCTTCTGTTGAAAAGACGGTGTTAGGCAGGTACCAACTCGGCCGACTTCTCGGCCGAGGCAATTTCGCCAAAGTATACCATGCACGTTCGCTCAAAGACAACAAATCGGTTGCTATCAAAGTCATCGACAAACTCAAAACTGATCCCGCTATCTATCCCAAGATTGTTGGTGAGGTCGCAGCCATGCGACGTCTTGACCATCCTAATGTCCTTCGTATTCATGAAGTCATGGGTAGTAAACATAAGATATATTTGGTTATGGAGTTGGCCAAAGGTGGTGATCTTTTCGGGAAATTATCTCGCCGCGCTGATCACCGTTTTCCGGAGCCTCTAGCGCGGCGATATTTCACTCAGCTTGTCTCTGCTCTTCGTTATTGCCATCAGAATGGTGTCGCACATCGTGACATCAAGCCGCAAAATTTATTACTTGACGATGAAGGTAACATCAAGGTTGCTGACTTTGGGCTTTCCGCAGTTACGGAAACACCTTTGAGTACGGACAAGTTATTGCAGACCGCGTGCGGGACACCCGCATTCGCTGCACCCGAGATTGTCGGTAGGACACGAGCGGGTTACGACGGGTCCAAGGCGGATGCGTGGTCATGTGGGGTTATATTGTTTGTTTTGTTAACCGGGTATTTACCGTTTGACGATGCTAATTTGGTGATCATGTACCGCAAGATGCATAAGAGGGAATTCAGGTTTCCAACGTGGGTGACGAAACCTGCTAAGGGGTTGATAATAAGGTTACTTGACCCGAACCCGAATACACGGATGAGTATTGAGGAGATTATGAAGGACGGGTGGCTTAAGAATCAAGGGTTGGTGTACCCTAGGAGCGTCTCCTTAGGTGACATGGCTTCCTTGGAGGAGAAAAAACTTGAGAAAAATTCTATGGTGGAAAATAATAACACCAGTATGAACGCGTTTGAGATTATATCAATGTCGTCCGGGTTGAATTTGTCCGGGCTGTTTGAGGCCTTGGACGGTAAGGGCAAGAGGGAGAAGAGATTTACGACAAGGGAGTCGAAGGCCGTGGTGGTTGAGAAGGTTGTGGAGGTGGGAAAAAAATTGGGGTATGAGGTTGAGACAAGGGAGAAAAGGGGTTCTGGTTCCGGTTCGGGTTCTGGTTCCGGTTTTGGTGGTGGGACTGTTTCTGTTTGGTTGGGTAAAGGGAGGTTAGTTTTGTCGGTTATGGTGACCGAGGTGGCGTCCGAGATGATGGTGGTGGAGGTTAAGGTAATTGATGGTGGTGGCCTTGGGTGGGACCAGGAAGACCTTCATTGGGGAGAGCTTAAGGCTGGGCTAAGTGATATTGTTGTGTCATGGCATAATGAATAAGAATAAATGAATGATGATTTTACCAATTCAGTGGTAAAATATATGATAAAACACATGGTTAAGAATTCCGAAAGGGGATTGATGTTCGCCACCATGGTAAAAAAATTGATCAATGGAAGATTATGGAAACTAGAGGTTGATTTGTAATATGGTTGATCTTCCTACCAAGAAATGGATGGATGGATGGATGGATGGATGGATGGCGGATTGTGGTGTGTATATAAAAGCGGCGAGGAGAGGAAGAAAAGGACTTAGTTTCGTAGAGAGCTTAGTTTCTTTTCTTTTAGAGTATGAGCTAATTAGATTATACACAGACAATTAATGTAGCATTTAATTTGTTTGTGTAGAATTATTTAGATAAGCTAGTATGATGATGATGACGAAGGTAAAGATCATGTGGAAATGAAGTTCAGAAACTCGATCATTATAACGCTGGCCATGGCACAAAGAAAGTTTTAAAGCCCTGTAAATTGTATATACGTTTCGATTTTTCTCTCCCTTGTAACATACTCTTTCAATTTCATAATGATAATTGGAAAATTTTTATATCTTGTTCTGTAAGGGCTAATCACCCTTGTGCTCTGTGTCCAATTGATCTTATTCCAAATTGTTTCTTGTATTATTTTCACTTTTGTTTTTGAATTTATTTCTTCTATGTAGAAGAGGTAACCAATTCAGGCCAAATCGGATCATTCTGGCTATTAATGTGCCGAGGTTAATGCTCTGTGTTGTTTTGAGTCAAAGTTTGCTTTGATCATAACGAGGCTGGGTTATTGTGACGGAATCATCTGTCGAACAGACCCAAGTCCTGATAAATAAACTGGTTGTCTATTCAGGATTAGAAACGCTGAAATGGTATCTGTCAACGAGATAAATGCTCTATGTTCTTCTGAGTCAAGTTTGGTTTGATCATTACCAGGCTGGGTTGTGACGGAATCATCTGTCGACAGACCCAATTCCTGATAAACTGGTTGTTCTATTCGGATCTAGAAATGGTGAAATCGTATCTGTCATCAGGATGAACTTTAGTATTGGGTGTTCGATCAACTGGTTGCTTGGCCTTTGTCTACGACCGAATAAATAAAATATTATTATGAGAAATTATTGGCAGTAAAGTCATTGCAATCAAGTATTGGAATCAATCAAGTATTGGAATATTTATCTATCATAATAGAGGGTCGTTGATGATTTTGCCATAAAGAACAGTACAGATTATATGTCACATTCTTCAGTCTTTTTTCTTTGTCTCTTAGTTGCAATTATGTGTAGTTGTTCTTTTGAAGCTAATAAAATAGGAAATTATTTTTTTGGGACGTTTTCTTTTTTTTTTTATGTGGAGATACTGTTTCAAGTCATTTCTTTGTTTTGGACCCAGTTTACCACCTGTAAGATAAAAGACAGTTATGCACAGATCAATGGTCGATTTCTTTGAACAAATAATGGCCTCTAAAGTCGGACCACTTGTAGTCATTCAGGATCTCACGCACTCGTCCAGCAAGTCTAATTCAAACTTTGGTGACTAGCCCTGCTCCACATGAACGATGGTGGTTCTTATGTGAGCCGATCTCACACGTAAGCTCTGTCTAAGGTTAATCGGTTAGTTAGTCTCTAATGTGATACCGTCTCATATCGATTTTTGTGGTCGTCAGGAGTGTTAGATTTTTCTGCAGTTGCATTCGTAAAGATTGAATGCCTCCTTTCAGTAATAAATTAGGATGGAAACAGTTAGTTTTACCACTATGGGAAGTTATGTTACTTTGTGAATGATTTGTACAAAAATAGATGGTTCCTAGTTTCTCTAGCAATATTTAAGAGGATGCTGGAATCCTCACCACAGGATTGAATTCTTGTCAAGTGCATATACCTAATTTATGCACCTTTCAGATGTCCCACTTTTGAACTTTGAATGACCCTTAACTCTGCCAATTGCCCTCAAACCATGAGAAAGATGTTCAAGTTAACCTACTTTTGATTACGATTAAAGGGACCGTCTGAAGAATGTATGTATAACTGTTTTCTTGTTTTTTCAATTTGCGTGGCCTCGTCTATCTATCTACGTCGTTCTTTGTTTTATCCGCGTCATAATAATGATGGTTCTGGTTTTATTTGACACTAATGTAGGTTAGCTAAGCACAAGTCAGTTTGGAAGTTGCATTTTTGTTGTTGTGGTGGTGGTGGGGGTGGCCTATGGCCTATGCAACTAAGAACTAAGTAAGGCTTTCTCATCTTCCACAATTATAGGAAAACGACAATCCACGTGGCTCAAGGGCCCTCACAAATTGCCAAGTAAGAGGTTGGGTGTACTTGATCAGCCAGTCAGCCTTACCATTTCAAACACAGGTATTGCTACCGGATTAACCAAAGTCACCAGGTTTAGTAGCAGTTGTGGATACATGGTGCAGTCCAGTTTGTTTGTCGGACACTTCTCTAAGTTATACCTGAACCCGCGCACAATCCATATATACCGGCGTCTGTGTGTCGTGTGTGTGTCTAGAGTCTGTTTAGCTAGAGAAGAGTAACTTACAATTCAACGGCATTGTCCACATCGGTGATGTGGGACAAGGAAAAGTTCTCTGAAACGATCTTATTTCCCCACACTAGGGTGTCGTGTTAGTGTTTTCGGAAAATATATTAAGTGCGTCGGAGTATCGTAGGCTGTAATTAGCCGTACCCGTAATTCTTACGTCTAGTAGTGTTCCTTACTTAGTTGCACCGGTTTTGTGAATCGTATTTCATCTATTTAATTGGATTCACTATAATAATTTTAAAAAAACTCGTTCCACCGATAAACTTGATAATGTCTACTAAATCTACATAATTATGAATTCTTACACTTTGATGAAAACTAGCTACCGTCAAGCCTATATTAGAACCAGAAAAATACTTGTGTTTTCCGGGCGAATATCTTCCTTAGTCCTTAACTCCTTACCCATAAAGGAGGACGACCTCTCGGAGAATACATGTATTTGTTCCTAGAACCATGTGGTATGATTTTGATCCAAGAAAAGAATGATGGAACAAGAACACCCATGTGAAGTGGTCCTAGGAGCAGCAATCAGTTTACATATAAATTTTTAACATTCTTTGTTCTTGAATAAAATTGTAAGGACCATAATACATCTCCCTCCAACCACATATATAGATTTTGTACAATTAATTGTCATAATAATTAGGAGTAGAAAAATATGCTTGCTTGTGGGATATAAACTCTTGGTAAACTTGAGCTTTCTGTGACGTGAGATGTGATTGAACAAGTATTAGGCTGATTAAATTTAGGTGTGATTGTTATAATAGGTGAAATTTCCCTGAGGCTAAAGGGTGACTTCTACCTGGTTTCCCGAGCTGCTGAACCTAGTAAGATAACAATTACAATCCAAGAAGTCTAATTATTATATTGAGTTATTTACTAAAATTGCTTTTTAGAGGAGAAGAGTGGATTGACTAGGGCTGGTCAAACCAACAAACCCCAAGAAGTTCAAATACTTCCCCCATTTTCATATAATGTACTCATTTAATATTTGCTCAGAAACCAAGAAGAGGTGGGGTAAGGTTTAACAAATAAATTGGATTAAAAGGTGGGTAAGGTTTAACCAAGTTGTCAGGATAATTAGCAAATAAATTGGATTAAAAGGTGGGGTAAGGTGATACACCAAACTAGGGGTTGTTGCAGGAATTAGAGAACAACAAGTAAACAACTAAAAACAAGATAATTAACCTTGTATTCAACACTGTCAAGGCAAGCACAGACAGTCTCAAATGCAGTGAATCCTAAGCAAAACTCACTCACTAAGACAAGCACAAGTGAATGACTCAAGCTTAGGCCAACAAACTAAGGCTAGCACAAGTTTGTTGAGGGTTTTTTTGAGCTAACCAAGGCTGGCACAGGTTAACAAAGAAAGAGTAAGAACTCTGGTTTTTCATTCAAGCATTATGAGTTCTTATTTACATCAAAAGGCTCTATATATAGAGCATTACATAGGATCTCTACCACACAACATAAAGCTACATCTAAGGGCTTGAAATGAGCCTTGAAATAACAACAAAACAGATACAAAAGTCTACTAATAAGACTAGATAAACAGATTGAAAACAACTTCAGAAAAGTGACTGAAAAAGCATCCTTGTCCCTTTCCTGAAATGGCAATGCAGTGCAGGTTGTTGAGGGGCTTGTCTTGGCTGTTTGTTGCTTCCAATGGAACCTTGAGAGGGACTGCTACGACCTTCCCAACATCCTTATTAATTGCTACTGAGGGTCACACAAAAAGTAAAATGCCTTTGCTCATTCATTGGTCTTGAAACCTGTCTGGCTCTCACAGTGACTCATCAACTTGTGGGCTGTTTTTCTTGGACTTCTAGGGATAATCTGGAAAACTTCTCGTGGACTTTTTGGTAGCCAAGGGTCTCAATTTGATGGGAAAAGGAGTTGGAGCCCTTGCTTGGACAGTTGTTGTAGGATATCTGGTCTAGAACTGCTGCTGGTATCTGTGGGTTCCTTATGGTTGTTGCTGGCTTGGGACCTTGTTCCTCTGGTTGGCATTGCTTGTGTTGGTACTGTTGTTGCTTGATCATGAACTCCTGAAGGTGTTATGGTTGGGGTGTGTGTTGCTTGGACATGGTTGCCTTTGGTTGTTTCTGAAAACTCTGTTGTTTGGACTTGGTCTGCCTTGGTCTGAACATGACTGTGCTTGTTGGTTGTTGCCTGAGCTGGATTGTCAAAGGAGGTTGCTCCCCTAGCTCCTGCTTCATCCTCCCCTGGTTGGAAGGATTTGAGCATCAAATCCTCAGGGTTCTCCTCTTCACTGTCATAGTAGGGGCTAAGGTCTCCTATGTTAAATGTACCATGAACTCCATACTCTCCTGGCAAATCTACCTTGTAAGCATTGGCTCCCACCTTCTCTATGATTTCAAAGGGTCCTTCTCCTCTAGGCATGAGCTTGTTCTTTCTTTTGCTTGGGAACCTTTCTTTCCTGAGGTGTAACCACACCAGGTCACCTGCCTGAAACTCCTTCTTTCCTCTTGGCACCTTGGCTTTGATTTTGTATTGCTCATTAGTCTTCTCTATGTTCCTTTTAACCTGCTCATGCAGCCTTAGCATCTGTTCCACCCTCTTCTTTGCATCATAGTTCAGTACTTCTTTAGGCACATTGGATAACTTTATGAGCATGAGTGGGTTGCTGCCATAGACCACTTCAAAGGGGCTGGGGCCAGTGCTTGATGAAGGGGCTCTGTTGAAGGAAAATTCTGCCTGGGCCAGCTTGAGATCCCAACCCCCTAGTGACTTCTTCACAATGCACCTGAGTATTCTTCCCAAGGTTTTGTTGGTGATTTCTGTTTGTCCATCTGTTTGGGGATGGTGGGATGTGCTAAAGAGTAGTCTAGTGTTTAGAAGCTTCTACAAGGTCTTCTAGAAGTAACTCATAAACTTTGTATCCCTGTCTGAAACAATTGATCTAGGCACCCCATGTAGTCTAACCACCTCCTTGAAGTAAAGCTCAACATCTCCTGATGCATCCCCAGTCTTCTTACATGGCACAAAGTGAGCCATTTTGCTGAATCTGTCAACCACAACCATGATGGAATCCTTTCCCCTAGGAGTCCTGGGCAGAGCAACAATGAAATCCATGCTGATGTCTTCCCAAGGCTTATCAGGTACAGGTAGTGGTGTGTAAGGTCCTGCTTGGAAGGAACTCTTTGCCTTTTGGCAGATGGAGCACCTCCTAAGGACTGCCTGAACATCCCCTTCCATCCTAGGCAAATCGAACTGATCTTGCAGGATATCCAAGGTCTTCTGCACCCCAAAATGTCCTGCTAGCCCATTAGAGTGGACTTCCCTCACCAATAGGTCCCTGTATGAGCCCCTAGGGACACAGAGTTTGTTCCCTTTAAACATATAACCTTCCTGCAGCAGATACTTGGTTTCTTTTGTACTGGGACTGCTCTGCAAGGCTAGCCAATATTCCATGAAATATGGATCATCCTGATAAAGATCTTTCATAAACTCAAAGCCTAGCACCCTCTGTTGAATGGTCACCAGCATAGAATGTCTCCTAGACAGGGCATCTGCCACCACATTTGATTTTCCTTCATTGTATTTGCTTGAGAAGTTGAAGGATTGGAGGTACTCCACCCACTTGGCATGTCTGGCACTGAGCTTGTGTTGGCCATTTATATATTTCAGTGCCTCATGGTCAGAATGAAGTACAAAAGGCTTGGGTTTGAGGTAGTGGCTCCAGTACATGATGGCTCTTACCAAGGCATAAAATTCCTTGTCATATGTGGAGTAATTGAGCTTAGCCCCATTGAGGTTTTCACTGAAAAAGGCCACATGATTCCTGCCTTGAATGAGCACTGCCCCAATTCCTACCCGACTTGCATCACACTCCACCTCAAACAACTAATCAAAGTCAGGCAGAGCTAGTATAGGGGCCTCACACATCTTTTTCTTGATGATCTCAAAGGCTGCTTATGCCTGCTCAGTCCACTTGAACTCACCCTTCTTCACCCCCTCTGTTACAGGCACCATGATAGTGCTGAACCCCTGTATAAACCTTCTATAGAAGGAGGCCAGGCCATGAAAGCCCCTAACCTCAGTGATGTTCTTGGGAGTAGGCCAAGACTTGATGGCTGCAGTCTTCTCCTGATCTACAGATATGCCCCTGGCAGAGATGACATACCCTAAGAACTTGACCTCCTCAGTCATGAAAGTACACTTCTCAATCTTCCCAAAGAGTTTGTGCTCCATCAGTTTCAGAAACAACAACTTTAAATGGTTCAGATGTTCAGACTGGCCCTTGCTATAGACCAGGATATCATCAAAGTACACCACAATGAAATGGCCTATGAAAGGCCTCAGAACTTCAGTCATAAGTCTCATGAATGTGCTTGGAGCATTGGAGAGACCAAATGGCATCACCAGCCATTCATAAAGCCCATGCTTGGTTTTAAATGCTGTTTTCCATTCATCCCCCTCCCTGATTCTCACCTGGTGGTAACCTTGCCTAAGATCTATCTTGGAAAATAGCCCGGCTCTACTTAACTCATCCAACATGTCATCCAGCCTTGGAATGAGGAATCTGTACTTGACAGTGATATTGTTAATGGCCCTGCTGTCAATACACATCCTCCATGAACCATCTTTCTTAGGGACTAATAGGGCAGGTACTGCACAAGGACTCAAGGATTCCATGACAAATCCCTTGGACATTAGCTCCTCTACCTGCCTCTACAATTCTTGGGTGGATTTGGGGTCACTCCTGTATGCTGGCCTGTTAGGTAGCATGGCACCTGGAATGAGGTCTATCTGGTGTTCTATGCCCCTTAGGGGAGGAAGTCCTGATGGTAGTTCCTCTGGAAATACATCCGCATGCTCATTGATCAACTCCTTTACTTCAGGGGGAATCTCAACTGGTTCCTCAACCTGTTTGGACAAGAGAAAATACACAGGTTGTTCCTGTTCCACTTCCCTGAGCATGGCTGCCTCTGTGAGGAAAAGAACCTCCTTGGACCCACTGGTGCTAGGACTACCATATTCTCTGGTGTTGGGAGGCAAAGGTGTAAGGACTATCCTCTGACTCCCATGCCTGAAAGTGTATACATTGCTCTTCCCTTTGTGCATGACATCTTTATCAAACTCCCATGGTCTCCCTAGCAGTAAATGCCATGCATCCATAGGTACTACATCACAAGTCACCTCATCCTTGTAGGTACCTTCAATAGAGAAAGATACTAAGCATTGTTGATCAACCCTTATTTCAGCACCCTTGTTCAACCATCTATGTTTATAAGGATTTGGGTGGGGTTGTTGGATTGATGTCCTCAACAATAGTGCGATCACATAACTAAATCTCAATAATAAGAATACAAAGGGATGATGAATATTATAGTCAACTGGTCAACATAAATCGGTAACGATTGGCTCAATTGAGTTTGACGTTACTATCGTATGACGGTAGTGATCAGTTGATCCCTTGAGGTCACACCTAAATGACAATTCCCTAATCATGTACATTAATTAATTGTATAATGATACAGATTAATTAATCCCTTAAAATGAACCAAGTTTATACTGTGAGTGAGAAATATATCTTATTGTAATATGATTAAATAAGATTCATATTGGTAATATTAATTGTTATATTACTAAGAATGCATTATGTTTATGAAACATTTGAGATAAGTAATATTGGTCGATTATAATTACAAACTGTTGTATATTATTTTAACCAAATATGAGAGGACCCATTTTATTTACATGTAATTATAAAATGTGACTTAAAATGTTAAGTCTAATTTATTTGTTATGAAATTGCATTTAAATTTGGTAAATGTATATTTATAAGCCTAATTACATGTTACATGTCACATATCACACTTGTGACAAATGACAAATTGCAAAAATAAAATGGACACCCATATTACATGGGTGCACCGGTTTTTTGTGGTGTTGGTGGGTATGATTTTAGTTTGTATTTTATTCTAATTGAGAATTAGAACAAATCATTACTACAATAATCCATACACTCAACCTTACATTGTGAAGAACAATATGAAAATGACAACACCACACCCATGTGGGTGTGTGTGTGTGACCGGTTTTGAGCAAGCCAAATAGGGCTTGTTTTTCCTCTTATTTATACTACACTATCTCATATAATTCAATTCATGCAAATTTCTTTACTTCTCTCTACACTCTCACACTAAAAGAAAGCTTAAGAAGCATCACATTTCTAGTGTTCATTTACTAATAATATTACTAAGCGTAGTAATTAGATTATTAGTTATTTAAGGGATCTACTATTTTATACTAGTGTAGTATTTTAAATAGTGATTAAAGGGGTAGTCTTGGGTGCATCTAATAGGAGTGTTCTAACACTTAGAACTTGGAAGTTCATCCCTAAAATTATAAGCTCAAGAACAAAGTAGGAAGGAGTCCTATTTTGTGCCCATATTTGTCATAAGATCAATGTAAGGAAAAGTTCTTCTTATCTTTGCCTTATTTTGTTATGCATGCATAAGATTTATTTAGTTTAAGAGTAAACTAAATGTATTATGATATTAGAAGTGTCTAATATTGAGTTTAAGAAACTTACAAGCGGTATCAAGAGCCAAGGTTGTTGCATGCATAATCGATTTATAGTTTTTTTGAGTTATGGTAACTTAATGAAAACTAGTAATTTGTGTTTTATAAGATAAAATCACAAAGTTATTTTCATGTCAATATATTCTGGTCCTAATATGATTTTAGGTCATTTTGATGATTTATGGAAATTTATAGTGCTCAAATATGATTTTTAGTATTTTTATTACATTTTAATGAGTAAAATGATATTTAAAATGCTAAAAATAGTTATACTTACCTTCTGACCTTGAAATTTTTACATAATATCACACATGCATTTTACTTACTGTATGTAAAATTTCGTGTGAAGTGGATTTGTTTCGTGTGATTTATGAGTTTTATATGATAAAATGAAATAAATAAAGGTCAAATGGTTATACGCTTTGAATATGACTATAAAGTTTTAGTATGTTGTCACATGCATGGTTTCGTGTCAGACTCGAAATTTTCAGACTGATATGATTTGTCTAGCAGGATTTATGAATTTTTAATATAAAAATGGCATAAATAGTGACTAATAGAGCAAATATACTTCCGATTTGAATCTAATGATGAAAGTTTAGTATGTTGTCACATGCATGTTTTCCTGTCCGACTGGAAAATTTCAGACTGATGTGATTTGTCTAGCATGATTTATGAATTTTTAATGTAAAAATGGCATAAATAGTGACTAATTTAGCAAATATAGCTAAAATAAATTTCATGTCAAGAGAAAATTGTTCCTGGTTGCATAAATGTCCCACATTTCAGATCTGAAGTTAAAAATTTAATATGATTAATTGTTTCATGCTTTACGTATTTTATTTGATAAAACCGATAAAGCGCAACCATTTTTTCTCATAAACCGATTCGAAATTTTAAACCATGATTTTGACATTATGAGTGTCATGGAAATGTTCCAGAATGTACAAAAATTTAAAATTCAAAATTTGAAATTATTGTAATTAAATTTGGATTTATTTGATTAAAATATGATTTTAAAGTCTAATTATGAGCAATTATACAACAACAAGTTGAATTATTGTCAAAATTGAGTGATGACTAATTTTGAGGCCTAAATGAGTTGGGATAATTAACTTGGACTTAAATATGATTTAAGTATTGTTTTGTGATTTTAAAGTGTTATTATCACACATTTCCGTAAAACCGGGTTATATTCGATATAAACCGTTAATTAGTGCGATTTGGCATTTAACATGAGCATGTTTTGTACATATTATAATGCTGCATTTTATTTATGAATGTCATATTTTCAATTTATGAATGTCATATTTTGGTTTATGTAATTTGGCATTATGTAATTTTTCCTTGTATGGCCTTAGTTTTAATCGATATTGCCCGAAATGTAAGGGAATATTGATTCGGTTGTAATTTAATGTGATCTCGAATCACTTTTATTGTATTATTTTATTTTACAAATGTATAATAGGAAATTATTGTAATTTTATTATATATTTTGTAACTAATTGTAAAACCGGAGTTTCCCAAAGACGGTGCCATTCGGAAAGGAGTTCCGAGAGAGAGACGGTGACCTTGGGAGGCATGCTTATGAAGTTCAAGGGACCAAAGGAGTTGGTTTCCGAACTTGTAATAGATTATATGATTTTCTATTCTAGGAAAGGGCATACTAGGAGTTTTATTTTTATGCTTGCATTTTTATTTAATATGTTTGCATGCATTGCCAAATCGCTATAACATGACATGCATATTTATCGAGTATTCGACCGTGTCAATTTAAATAATCGTTAATTCATCGATTTAGTTCACTTTAACATGATAGATTATAAGTTGACAAGACCTCTCATAATAAATAATTGAGATCAAGCCTTACCAAATGTAGAACCCATGAATCCTAATTTCGCAAGGAAGTAGGCTCGGCTCACCGGGGTGCTAAACTTGTTACGTTGGGTAAGTGGGGTAATAAATGTTATTATTTCGAAATTTGGATTGAACTCAACGGAAGTATTCGCGACCGTAGCCGCATGTGTTCCGGGCTAAAGATAAATATTAATGTAATATTATCGACCGAGAGTTCTAACGTAGAATCGATTAAAGAGTTAATCCACCGAATTATGTTAATGAGGGATGAATCGGCTTACCGTGCCCAAGTTGATATGAATTTGGATCTCGGAATCATTTATAATAGTTGGGTAGAGGTCACTATTTAAAATGTTAAAACTTGTTTAAAATGTTTACAAGTATTTAAAACGATAAATGTTAACATTTCCTTTATGTCTTAAATTTGTAGTTAACTTTGTACAATCGCAATGGCTAGTTCATCCAACACCAATGCTCCAACTCTCACAAACGTTTCATGGCTTCGATCCTTTATGGATCGATGCAAGTTAGAAAAGAATGCCGCTAATTTTGCCGATTGGAATGCGCAACTCCGCTTGGCCGTGGAAGGTGACGACAAGCTTCATTACCTTACCGAAGCCTCTCCCGAAACACCTAACGAAAGGTCAACCGCCGCCGCAAGGCGAGCCTATGAGACTTACCAAAAGGAAGCCGGCGCGATCAAAAATGTTTTGATCTTTTCTATGGAGGCCGATCTCCAAAGGAGTGCCATAAAGATGAGCACGACCAATGAGATCTATGCCAAGCTTATGACCATGTTTTCACAAGCTCCTAGAATCGTTCAATATGAAACAGCATCCGTGTTTTTCGACATGAATCTTAAAGAGGGCCAAAAGGTTAGCCCTCATGTACTCAAATTGATTGAGCATGTCGAGATTCTTAAAGTGCAAGGGGTTGACATTCCCGAACAACTCGTAATTGACCGTGTACTACATTCCTTGGGGAGAATAAAGGCATATGTGATGTTTAGGGTAAAATACAATATGCAAAATATGCAAACCTCTCTCCACGAGTTGCACAAAATGCTTGTGCAAGCGGAGAGAGACATGGGGCTAAATGTTAGCACCACCAAGGATGTACTTCACATCAATAACAAGAGTAAGGGGAAGTTCAAAAAGAGTGCAAGCAAAGGGAAGAAGCCCTCCACCTACAAAGGCAAGGGAAAAGCTATTGAGAATAGCTCACCCAAGCCTAAGAAAGGTGCCTCAACCGAGGACAAGTGCCATTATTGTAATGGCGTAGGGCATTGGAAGAGGAATTGCCCCAAGTATCTAGGAGATATCAAAGCCGGGAAAATTGTTTCCATTGGTAAATTTTCATCCCTATCTTTTATGTTATGATCTAAACTTTGGTATATGTAAATCCATAGACCTTAATTAGACTCCTCTAATTAATTACTAAATTACTTTTTAATTTAGTTTATAATGATCTATGTAACATGCATGCAAATATAAAGACATTTATATAAAAGAAGAAATTTCCTCACATTGATATGGAAATTATATGGGCACAACAAGAACTCCTTCTTGTTGTTCTTGAGCTATAAATATGGATGAACACAAGAAATCTCCAAACTAGAAGACCTCCTTCAAGTTGCACCAAGATGACACCAAATAATCTACCCTTATTATTAACTAGATAATAAGATAGATGATATACTACTAATATTAGACTATATTACTACACTAGTAATACTTAAGAAATATTAGTATATGAGAGTATTTAGTGAGAGAAAGAATTTTAGAAAGAAGTATGACAATTGAACAAAATCAAGTGGTAATAAAATGAACAACTTTTGTTCATTATAAAGGCCATGAGGGCGGATCACCCTTGTCCAAAGATGGACTATTATTTTGTTTTTTGATCACATGCATTTGAGTGGAGTGTTGTAGAAAAGATGATGATTGTTTTATACTTGTTATGTCACTATCAATAAGTAACTAAAGAGTAAAAACAAGAACAAAATCATCACCCTTGTAACTACATCATAACCTGCCACAATTGGTCTAGTTAGGTCCATTTTGATTTTTGATATTTGTCTCACAAATACTTGTTGATCATATGGTTAATTATCTTGTATAATTAAGTGTTAATTTGATCATATAACAATTATATCACTCAATTAAATAAATAATATGTACTTAACATTTTAAGTAATATTTTACCATTATATCAATATATAATGGGTCCCACAATGCTTAGTTAATTTATTTTACAACTCCTTGTAAATATAATTAACTAATTACCTCTAACTCAAAACCTCAACTAATTTAGTAATTTAACGATTAATTACTAAGTTAAATCTTATTTAATCGTATTAAAATAAGATATAAATTTATTAGTCAATTATCGCATAATTGAAAAATAAGTTTAATCGAATTTGAGTTCTTACCTCAATTTCTAATAATTAACTCTCGTACATATCGAATATATGTAATGTACTAATTAAATGTATCGTATACAAATAATTAGTTACTATTTGGATTTCATCCTTTAGGTGTGACCGAAAGGGATCAGTTGATCACCGCCGTCAAACGACAATAACGTCAAATTCTAGTCAGCCAACCGTTATTGATTTACGTTAATCAACTGACTTAATCATATATATAGTCAATAAATATCCCAATTATATTCCCATAATAAGATTTATTTTATGTGGCGCACTATTGTGAGGACACCTACTCCCAACAATCTCCCACTTGTCCTGACACAAGTGTGCCGTCACCGATTCTCTTGTCTCTTTATCACATCTCCCACTCAACGCAAGGTGTCTTTCAGGTCGCACTTGCGATTGACAATATCTAGAGTGGTTTTCTCGATAGGGAGAGTAACTGTTTGACCGAAAAATCTACCATAGATCTCTTTCTGAGCGTGGCCACGCATTTACAGTAACTTCTACTCGAGTGGCCTAAAGATGTTTTTACCCAACGTGGGTGGACAATTCCTGTTGATCCATCTACTCTGTATGATGCAGATCACCATGATCCAGAAGAAGTCCATCGGCCTCCTTTTACGGCACGACCTAGAACATCAACCAAAACCAATCGGAAACTACACCGACTCAGATAGACGGTCGCCAGTCAAAAGAATCGACTTATAGGAATAAGATAGAAGACCCTGCCACAACCAGGCATCAAATAATTGATTTAAGGGTCTCTACAATGTCACTGTCCGACAGAGTGTCATACAGTCTGTCTATGTAAACTACCAGTCATCTCCATGACCCCATGGTGCTGAACCAACCATCGATCGACTTACAATCAAGTCATTTCGAGACGTCACCTCATTGAGTGACTAGGGACAAAATACTAAGTTCGTCCTGTTCACTTGAATTGGGTTCAACCTTTCTTTCAACCAATTCGGATAAACAAAGTATTAAAATTTAGTCAAACTAAATAATGGAGTTTTTTTAATGAAACTCTAACAATGAATGCGATTATCAAATATTTGGAAAAATTGATACGCTATCAATAATTTCATATCTTATAATCTTTAGCAATTCAGGTACATATTTCAATCCCCATTGAAATGACATGACTATCATGTTCAACCTGCAAAAAGCATGGCTAATGGATCAGCAATACTTGCATCTTTCCATCGTTCTTATTGCTATTTCTCTTTGTCTACGTAA
>JAIUZE010001203.1:0-92943 GCA_022085475.1 Heliosperma pusillum | reverse complement strand
TATTACTACACTAGTAATACTTAAGAAATATTAGTATATGAGAGTTTTTAGTGAGAGGAAGAGTTTTAGAGATAAGTGTAAAATTGCACAAAATGAAATAGTGGAAAAATGAACAACAATTGTTCATTATATAGCCAATATGGACAGACCAACCTTGTCCAAAATGGCATCTTATTTTGTTTAATTTAATCACATGCATTAGGGTGGAGTGTTGTAGTATAAGTGATGATTATATTCTACTTGATATGTCACTTTCACTTGGTGACTTGTGAGTGTAAATAAGAACAACAATCATCACCATACTACTAACAACATGACCGGCCACTATGGCCTTGTTTGGTCCATTTAGATTTTTGATATTTGTCTCACAAATACTTATTAATCATCTGCTTAATTATCTTGTATAATTAAATGTTAATTTGATCATATAACAATTATATGACTCAATTAAATAAATAATATGTACTTAACATTTTAAGTAATATTTTACCATTATATCAATATATAATGGGTCCCACAATGCTTAGTTAATTTATTTTACAACTCCTTGTAAATATAATTAACTAATTACCTCTATCTCAAAACCTCAACTAATTTAGTAAATTTAACGATTAATTACTAAGTTAAATCTTATTTAATCGTATTAAAATAAGATATAAATTTATTAGTCAATTATCGTATAATTGAAAAATAAACGTAATCGAATTTGAGTTCTTAACTCAATTTCTAACAATTAACTCTCGTACATATCGAATATATGTAATGCTCTAATTAAACTGTATCGTATACAAATAATTAGTTACTATTTGGATTTCATCCTTTAGTGTGACCGAAAGGGATCAGTTGATCACCGCCGTCAAACGACAATAACGTCAAACTCTAGTCAGCCAACCGTTATTGATTTACGTTAATCAACTGACTAATCATATATATAGTCAATAAATATCCCAATTATATTCCTTAATAAGATTTATTATGTGGCGCACTATTGTGGAGGACACCTACTCCAACACTATGTGCATCATATGATTATAATAGTATAAGAGAGTTTATGAATTTGAAATATTATTATCTATTGACATTGAAATTTTATTAACATGGCACAGTGTTTGACTATCTACTTTTTTTCATGTGTTATGAACTACGGAGTACTTTGGAGAGCATACAAGTATGGAATACATGAGCCAACGATAAATTCGGTAGTAAAGTTTTAAATTGGATTGTGAATAGTCCAATTCAATGGCATATATATATATATATATATATATATATATATATATATATATATATACTCAGTAGGACCTTATTAATGTTAATGGAGAATTTGAGTAAGAAATCAAATTTATATTGGTAGTATGGCCTCAACTTAGACGTTTGAGCTGTTAATTAAGATGAGAGATACTCCAAAGTAATTTAATTAAAGTACCGTTTCTCAAGATAGTTAAATTATTCATTTATGTATTAACTACCTAATGACTTTATTGAATCTTAACTATGAAAATTTTCCGGTGAAAGTTGTCCCTTAGTCTTTACACGTGACTATTATTAGTTTGGTGCCTAAATAAAATATAAAATATTGTATAATGTTGGTCCTAATATCTATTTTCTTACCCCTTTCTCCTTATATATATGTGACCTTTTTAATCTCTTTTTGATCACAAGTACTCCGTAATAATTACTCTGTATTATTCATGTTCTATCTCATAATTCTGAGGATCATTTTTTCAAATAAACTATGTATGTACAAATGATTATTAATTCAGAATAATAAATTTTTTCAAATAAACTATGGCAACAAAAATGTAGCAAAGATATGAACTTTCTAGTCTAGACAATATCAAAAACACCTTAAATGCACTAAATCAACAAGAGAAAAACTATTGGTGTAATTATCCCTAGACACAACAACATTCAACAAATATAACTTTTTTAGACTCCTCTGGTCATTTATCTACTACTACCTCCCAAGAAAATAGCTAACATGAATTAAAACACCCAAAGGTAACCCTTTGCAACTTAGTTGGTACTCATCTAGCCACAAGACCCACCAAAGAAACAAGCTTTAAGATTTTCAACTAGGGGAGCAAGTTAGAATCACATACCACAACAATAAACCATGTTATGACACATAACATACAATTTTCCACCCAAAAGATTCCAACTTTAAACCAAAGTTCAAATCTCTAAGTTTACTTCAACACATTCAAGATAAGATAACCAAACCTATCTAAAATAAGCATTCATTAAGTAAATAAGATGCATAGATGGTTAAACTAAACATTCATTTACTCAACACAAGAAGTTAATGCAAGAAAAAAGTATTAAATAAAGAAGAAAACCATTATAGAGTCATACAATGCTAAATGTTGTGTACTTGTTCAAATTACACCAAGCTTGAAGAACTTGTCTTCCATTGTCTTCATAACCAAAGATTAAAATTAAGCTAACACAAAATATTAAGCTTTATAGTGTAAGAAGTAGATGAATAATAGATGAGATGTTACCCTAGATGAGTGATAAATATTGGGTATTTATACCCTTCACGTTCACATAAAAGTGAGTCTTCAAATAATAGAATAAAGGATTTTTGAGTCCGCGGAGGCAGAGAAAAGCGTTGGCTGCGCCATGTGACGCATGCTGCGTTTTTCAGCTTTGCAGCATGTTTTTGCGAGAGGCATATCTCTCTCGTTTCTTGGTCTTTTGAGGCGTACGACCTACCGTTGGAAAGCTAATAGGATAAGCTATCACCTAAATTTTGTCTTGAATTGATATAAGATTGATAGCTTGAGATATTGCCATTTGAAGTTGACCCTTGTGAAATCGCGTTTTCAATTCTTCGTTTTGGCTCTTGCTTGTGCATGTCAAGGGTTCAAACCTTTATGTAGAGTCTATTGATCGAATACAAAAGAGGGGGGGGGGGGGTGAATTGAGTATTAAAAATTGGCCCCACTTTTTCGATTTATATGATATGTAATTAATTATTTGATTCTATAGATTAAAATCAACTAATTAATTAATCAAAGTAAATGCAAGTAACGAAGTAACGAAAAGGAGAGAGAGACACACGTGATTTTTGAAGTGGTTCAGTTTCATAAGTCGAAACCTACGTCCACTATTCTCGATTAATAATCTTTAGTACCTTTCTCCGGAATTAGAAAAATTATCAACCCACTCGTATAATCAACTATGATTATAACTCAAGGTGAGTATCGCTAAATACTCTAAACTATCTTACGCTAATAAGAAAGTACAATATAACTTACACAAATTCTCGTTAAAGAATAAATAAGATTATGTGATGTACTATTATTCAATAACGTATTTCACGCAAGCGATTGATAATAATTGATGCACGACTTTTTTGGAAAAACAAACAATAAAAATAATAAATATTTTGCTCAAAGTTTGTTTAAAACCAATTTGTAAAATTCTCTCAATGTGTATGTAAAAGTCGTTTTTTAATGATTGGGATGGAAGAAGTATTTATAGTAGAAGCATAGGAGATATAAAATCTTAAACCCTAGCTTTATCTTTAATATCTCAAAATATTATTGCTTTATCTTTTAGAAAGATATTTATCTTTAATATCTCAAAATATTGTTGTAAAGATATTATTAGAATACAAGGTTAAGATAAACAAGGAAACGTGCCTAAAGAGGCCGAATTCCTCATCACCACGAAACCCTAGGAGCATGCAATCCTAGGAGGCACAATCCCTAGGTTACACAAAACCCTAGGTGGCACAACCACTAGGTGGGCTAATTAGGTTAACAACAAATTGAGATAGAATATATTAGAAACCCTAGGTAGCATGACAACTGATAAGTTGTATTACTAACCAATAGAATCTCATAGATACATCATCTATTAAAACTTTTGATAAATATATAAAAATACTCTTTCTCTTTTTGAAAACATTTAAAAGATTTATTTCCAAAATCATGCATCAACTTCATCATCCAAAGTTATAGGTTAAAGCTATAATTTTGAACTTTAGTATGTAAAGTTATTAGTGAGTCATAACTTTACAAACATAAAATCACTTTAATGAAACAGTTACCGAATGACAAACTATCTAACCTTCACAAAGAACTTCAGTATACGGATCATCTGTTCATCTTGATCACAAAGACCCTCCATCTTGAGTCTTGTGTTGAAGTAGATCTTGCTTGAATTGTTTCTTCAATGTTATAACCAAGTTAGCTATAATTTTGCATATAAACTTCCAAAGCTATACCTCAAGCTAAGCTCCTATAACTTTGTCTCATAGAAATCCTCAAAGTTATGCCTTAAGCTAATATAACTTTGATCTCCTTTCTTCTAATTGTTGTTAGCTATGATAAGATTAGAACACACAATTACATGCATATGATATATCAATTAAAGCACATTATCAAGTATATACATGTCATTATCAAAACTATAAAATAGGTCCAACACTTTATTTTTCTTTCTTTCCTTGACTTTACACTTGTTCTCTTGTCTTGCTTTTAATTCTACTCCTTTTCCTTGGTCTAGGAGATATCGAAACCGAGTTTCCATTTGCAAAATACAAGCAAAAGTCGTAATTACAAAGTTACAAGTGCAAATCAAGGCATAACCCGTTACAACCAAAATTGCAAACCGGCGTATTACATAAAACTCCAATTAAAACGCGGTATTAAACACGTTCATTACGATAAGATTAACCTATTGGCCTGACACAATTTGACTCTATCAATTGCGAAGTGTGCAATAGGAGGTTAAGAGATAACATGTACAATATTTCTAAAGGGAAGAAAGAGCCCGAATTTATGAGATCATTTTCGGGCAAAAAAGTGATCATTTCACGCTTCCCAATTGCTTGTTTGTCGATCTTTATATACAATTCATTAAAAATACATATTTATTATTCCAAATAGAAGCAAAGAAAGAAATGAGACAAAATTTCGATGCAATGTCGAGCTCTCCGCCAATTTCTGTCCCAGAACAGTTTTGAAAACTCAAAATCCAGTGTGATAAGGTCATTACTCACAATTCAAGGATCACAGTGCAACAAATTTCATTGGATTTGATCGAGTTTGATAAACTCGATCAAGAATCATGATAGACACATCAATACCACTCCAATATGACCTTAGGCCTATCCATAACCAAATTTGCATCACATACCATGTTAATTACTCACTTTCGTCATACTTTGCACATCAATCAAGCTACCATCAAAACACTCATAACACATCCAAAATCACATAACATGCACTCTATTTACCCACACACGGATCTCGCCACGTGGGGATCAGTTTGAGGCCAAGAAGCCATGGCACAATTGCGGATGTCTCCCCAACCATGTCATAAGCTACTCAAATTATCTCCTTTGGTCCATTTTAGTAGACAAGCCTACGTTCATTTGCGTTCATTATGTTTTAGGTTCCAAAATCGTCACTTTGATACGACTTTGTAACACCTTCACTCACCCTGCCAAGGCAAATGAGGATGTCACCCCTTTGGTTTCCCAAAGTCGGATATCAAAAGACGCAATAAAGAAAAAATTAAATTACATAAGCTAAATTATCAATTACAAACCAACTAAAAGCATCCAAGTCTATAAACACAAAATCCCAAATCCAAGTATTCAATACTCCATAGTCCAAGCGGAAGTCTAAAGGCGGTAGCTAGACACCTTTACCAAAATACGGCATAACACTATGTAAATACATTGGTCACCCACGCTCCACCACAAACATCAACATCAATGAACTCCGCATGTTATACCTGAAATATTAACAACCTACTAACCACAAGTCCAGAAATTGTCAAGTGGATCTCGGTAGATAGTCTTTAAAAGATTTTCAGAAGAGATAACACACGTCAACCAAAGTTGAGTAGAAAAATCAACACACAATACGATAGGAAACACGGGTGACAAGACCACACGATCATACGAATGCATAACACCACTAACCAAATCCAATATCACCACAAGTATTAATCTCAATAATAATGAAGGGTGCTTGCTATGAATCACGCACAAGCCATCATGATGCTTGCTACATATCACAAGGCATCATGTGGTCCTCCGACCATGTCTAGGACCATAGAACGTGCACGTCTCTTCTAGCGGCGGGCCCACTCGAATAGGCTCCAGGCAGCCCTCTACGTACTTGATAACTACGTTATCACCATCATATTTAGACTTAAAACCCTTAAATCAATCTCAATTTTGTTGCAATTTCATTTCAAATACTCTTATTATATGATTAATTTGCATAGATTGGCTTCACTCGTGTATTTGCTAGACTTTTGTAGTATTTCATGCAATTCTAGGCAATTTTGGATATTGAGTGGAAGGCGAGACCCGTGACAAGTCAAGTATGGGAGTTTTGAACCTTTTGGGTGTAACGAATTCAGTCCTTGCACATCTCCACGCTATTCGACGCATCTTTCTGGCCTTGTGGGCTTATTTCCCTCTATCCGGCGAATCCAGCCTTCATCCGACGTAACTCGAGCAAGGCCGACGTATCAATACACCTGAGCAAATCTCTACTTGGGCTTGTTCAGTTTTGTTTGTTTGTTTCTTTCGTTTTTGGGCCTTATTATAAATAGAAAAAAACCTCATTTTTGAGGAGACCATTGTTAGAGAAGCTTAATTTTTACACACTTTTAGAGATAGAAAAGCACTAGCATTCCTCTAGAAACTAGATCTAATTTTCATCTTTTGCAATGTATTCAAGATTCAAGCTTTAATCTATTTATATTACTCCTTCTTTCTTAATTCTATATTGTTGGTAACAATTTCTCTGTCTTTACTTTTATTTTTGTTTTTGTTTGTGTTTATTTTCTTCCAAGTTTGAATATATAGATTACTTGTAGTTAAAGATTTCATCTTTGAATTTATTTCATGTTTGGATTTAGTTTAATTAATCTACTATCACCATTTAATTAGTTATTGCATGATACTTAGTAAAAATCACATCTTTATAATATGTTAAAGACTTCATCATTATGAATTGTTTATGTATTGCTTATATGAGTAGTGAGTAGTCACCCTTTTTAGGATCCGATTAAGTCTAACAATAAGTTTTAATTGGTGATTGGTTAAATTAGCAAGTTGTGGTATTGTGGGTGATTATTTTTGATTGGGTGATTTGCATTGGCCCCTTGTTTGACTCTTGCCCAACCTTTAGATGTTATCAATGGGAGTTGGGCTGACTTAGAGGCTACCTAGGCTATCAAGGGGAGTTGGGCTTACGGTAGTGGGCTCGGGTATATTTGGAAACTGACTCTAGGTGGGTCATTCGCGGGAGTAAGACCCACTTAAGGAGACTCTACCTTTTGGCTAGGGGATTTCATCTACGGGAGTGGGAAAGACCCTAGTTGGGACCTAAATGTTGACCCGAAATGCCTTGGGCTCGTGTAGGGGTTATCCATGGAAGTGGGACCTTTTATCGACCGTAGATGCTACCTATACTCAGGAGGGTTAGGTAGTTACTTTAGATGACATTGTCCCACTTGAACCCATATATCCACCACTTGTTGATAGACCACCCTTCGTTGTAACCCATGACCTAAGACTTGATCGGATCCTAGTTACCTTAATCTTGAATTAATCTCGTCTTTTCCCTAGCTTATTTGTTGAGTTCGCAAATTAGTTTAAATCTTACTTATTGAATTTAGTTGTCACTAGTTCAAATCAACTTCTCCTTTTATCAACTTAGTTAGCATCTTTGAAACCGACTAGAAATCACATTGTTCTCTGTGGAAATCAACCCTCGAGTGTTACAACTTCGACCGTACACTTGCGGTATTTAAAACACACATCAGTATGATGGTGCTATAAATTATCTAGTTACCCGTACCGGTCCTAATAACAACATCAATATCTCATACACAATCTCATAAATTAAGATTGAGTAAAGAGATTTCTACTTTTTGGTAAAAAACCTCCAACAGCGAGACTAGAACTCTCCCTCGACGAAATCACCTCTTATAATTCACATAACAACATACAATCATATTACATTCTATTTCAATTACCCAATCACATACTAATAAGTCTTAAACCCTCAATTTCTTAGTCCCCTTTATAAATGCCTAGGTCAACATATGTAGAGACTCTAACTTTAAGACTAAGTCCCCAATATTATATTCAACGATGAGTTTTCCCAATTTTCTAAATCTTAATTACCCATGATAAAAAAAATGAAAATCCCTTAAAGTTCTTGGTCTCAAGTATTACACAAAGCTCTTATTAGGTCGTGATCGACATAAGTGTATACTACTTTGACTTTTGTATTGTCCAAGACTTAATCAAAGTTGGGGCTTTGTAGATACTTGTATCCGTCACGATATTTATATTGTTGTATCTGTAGGCTTCCACCAAACACAGGAGATGATAGGACGCTAATGTATGAGCGGAGGAAAAATCGTTTGATGAAATCAATGCAGTTCGATTTACGATGTAGTTCGAATTAGATAAATTTTATTTCGATTGATTTTTAATGGGTTCTTAATGTTTTCTTTATTTTGAAGTTAATTTGAAAATTTTCGTGGAATGACTTTTTAGCAAATTAAATTGAAATGAATGCATTTTAACTAATTGATTTTTAATCAAATAATTCACATTTTCGATTTTGAATTTCGATTATTTATCATTCATTTCCGTCTCGTTTTGAGCTAATTTAAATTGAAATAAAACACGACTTAAACCCGATTCTTTTAGGTTCCACTAGGCCCAATTCCCCATGCTCGAAACTCCCATGCCATACTCGCCCACCCACACACATACCCAATAACTACACCATTGTATTACGAGTAAGGATCCTCTCCATTTCCTAAAAAAAATGGAGGTCCATCACCTTTCAATGGCCTAGATCAAATTTTGGATAGATCGGGTCGTTGTAAATAGACTTAAGCATGAACAGTTAAATGAATGAAAATGAAATACTCGTATATAATATATAGGTGTAGTAGAGAGGAAATGAAGATAAAAAAAATGGAGAGAATTCAAATAAATTTTATTACGTTTATATAGTTCAATTTAATTTTGTTTAGAGCTTAAATTGTTTCCTTAATTACTACTTGGACGTTTCAAAAACATAAAAAAAAAATTGAACCTGATGCTTCAATGAAACAGAATGTCTCCCTAAAGACGGGTTGACCTGTCTTAAGATTAAGACGAGTCAATTCCCTCTCACAAAGAGCAAGTAGGGGACAAGTGGGATGCTCTATTTGTCTTCCACTTGCACCCCTATTTGCTCTTTATAAAAGGAAATTGACCCGTCTTAAGTTTAAGACGGGTCAATCCGTTTTAATGGAGAACTAGTGTAACACCCGTGAAAATTCACGGGATTGCTTATATCTATTTGAAACAACATTTATCATCAAAATGACGATTTAATAAAAATGATTTAACACTTGAAACAACATTACCCCATTGCCTCAATGGCTCCCGTAAATTGCCGGGTATAGGGGGTTGGGGTGGTGCGGGAGGGGAGGTAGAAAGCAGAGGAAACAAAAGAAGCTTTTTAAGACGGTCATTTGGAAGCTTGAAGAGAATCGACTAAAGGAAAAGAAACACGAAAAAAAAGGCTTTCATCGAATCAGAGTTACTGTATCTTCAATTTTCCTCATAGTTATGATAGTCCAAAGGAAAATACATATTCACCACTTGGCTGAGTTAATGTTGTTGCATCTGCAATGACGAAAGGCACATTCACCAAGCGGGCCATTGTTTTAGCAAGTAATGTCTTCCCTGTCCTCACAGACACACATATACAAATATATCAGAGAGAAAATGCTTTATCCTCAGAAACCTTAAAAAGAAATAAACGAACAAAGCTTCAATTTAACCATAAAATCAAGAGATCAAGAGATTCTAGACCATACCACAACCAGTTGGACCATCAATAAGACATGGCTTTTATCCAGTTTACGGAATTGCTTTTAACAATTTAAAATATACATCAAAATGAGTTAGTGAAATGGATAGACGATAGATTTTATTGCCGTCGTTGTTCTAGTTTCTACTACTAATAATAATAACCGTCAATGTTAAGACTTAAGGGGTTTGTTTTTCTGCCGAAAAGTGATCAAGTGAAGTGACTGAATTGAGTGAGCTTAAACAATTGAAATGATAAAATGATGATGATAATAATAATAATAATAATAATAATAATAATAATAATAATAATAATAATAATAATAATAATAATAATAATATATCTCAACTGACAACTAATTTCTTATAAATAATAATAATAATAATGATAATGTCTTCACTCGGGTGATTTTGGCAATTCATTCGGATAAACCGGCTCCTACACTCTAAAGATCTAACACATTTTCAAAAGACAGCGTCTCTGTTTTTAATTATTTTTGGGGATTTTCTTTTGTTTTGCACAAATTTTTCCGACATGTCAAATCTCCTGACAAAAGAGCATGTGGCGCAAGTGGATGGATAATGGATAATAATCCGCCCACGTGCCCCACTTGTTCTTTTATGAGGAGACTTGACCCGTCTGAAGCAAGGCCAACTGTTTATTTTGAGCCTAAACTCAATTATATTGTATTAATTGCATCGAAACTAAATACAAACAATTTCATACACCAAAAACAAAGTTAATTATTTACAAAATTTTTTTATAAAAAATGCCTATTATTTGCTTTTAAACTAATTGAAGTTCAAGCCCTACGTCTACTCTTTTGATACCCTGAAATTATTATTTTCCGTTTCGGCAATGTCCTCCTCGACAACATCAGGAAAATGAAACATGGTTTCACCGTAGGTAGCGACAATTCAGACATGGGTAAAAACCAGGACATCGGAGACTCGCCGAAAACCACCTGGTACAGATGAAATCCAAGAGATATAACACGCCGTGGAATCATGAACTTAATTAGATCAATAACTTCTATTAATAATTCGGTAAAAACGCGAGATTTTATACAAAATGCGAAATAAATTTATGTAACAATGTACTATGAATTTTTACTATGAAGATTTTGATAAATGAGTTTTTACCAATAAAAAATAGACAACATCCATCTCTACATGACATGAAGTGAATTCGCAGAGCACCAACAAATGGAAAAAGTAAAATAAAATATGTAGCTTGAAGAGACTGGAAGTTATGCTGCAATGAAACAACACCAAGAAATTAACAAATGATCCCAACAAATACTGGACAACCTTCATCAATCTCCAGAGACTCCAGCATAAGCATCACCTTCAAGGCACCCATTTACAATTCCCATGCCAAGAGATAACTATGAACATAACCTCCCTATCACCCATCTCAGTCCCTCTGAACATGCTGCCCACCACCATAATACCACCATCATAATCTTCCGCCCTAAGCTCAGCCTACGCACTACCCAGTACCGCACCACTGAAAAATGTGGCAGCAACAACATTTTATACTGACAGCATGTCACTAACCGGTAAATGATCTATAAAATTCTTTCAAAAATTCCAGTTCACTCAAAACAATGTGGCTTTTAGAAATATTAAATAATTATTATGTTGTAATCTATACATTCCAATGGCAAATGTATGTAACATTTGATACACCTATACTATGACTAAGGTTAAGTAGTATTTTGATGAGTTTCAAACCTATGTCACGGCCTCATCACAATGACTAATTTTAACAACTTAGGTAGTGTGTAGGCTACACTCAAGTAGGGCATGTAATTTATATCTTGCACACGGTCTGATCTAACAATTTAATTAATAAAATATTAAATATAGAAGGGAGGATTCATTAAGGGGAACTGTTGTATTATTTATCGTGTTTGAGATGATACATTGAGTAGTCGACAGTACATATGTCGCAAAGAAAAGACACCAAAGCCATACAGTGTTCTATTGAAAGAAAATGGGCAACCAAAATCGTACCTTTACCTGTGATACATTAGGAACATTAGGTGTAGCCACAAGTCAGATCTTGTAAAATTCGATGTTCTCAAATTCAGATTTTTTGCTTATGAACTCATATCCTCTAATGCTTTATTTCTAGCTTCCCTCGCCTGCAAAGATAGAAAACCATGCTACACTTCTGAAAACAATTATCATGTCAGGAAACCATACTACACTTGGTAGTTATCCATCACATACCTCCTCATTTTCATTTTCAGCTTCCCACCTTCAACACACTTGCTATCCGTACTCCTTATCAAGGCCTTGATGACCTCTCAGTTTCCAACCGCCTCGATATACCCGAAAAAACCGCGTCTACGGCTCTATTTCTGAACGAACCATGTTTCCCTGTTGTTCTTGGTTCTGCCGCCGCTAACAATGAAGGGATTTGTACCTGTGACAGACAAAAATTTGACTATCATGTGTTACAAAAAAAAAACTAAGTTTGAGTGTCATGTGTTTTCCAAATATACATTAACTAAAAGTCCTAACTCTTGAAACTATAGTAATCTAGATAACCAAGAAACTAAATCCCAATGGAAAAAAAAAACACAACTGGAACAAAGATGAGACCATTGGAAAAATAAGCCAAACATTCCAGTCTTTGGCTTAGTGAGAAATAACACAACATAAACGAATAACATTGAGAAAAGTTGGTCATTTGTTTGTTCTCGAATGTTGGCTCTATCTTTCACCAAAAAACTGAAAATGTTAAACGAAATATACAAATGAGAGTTTAAATTTCAATATTAAAACTAATACAAAATATAGAGTACCCACAAATGAAGTATTTCAAAAATATCATACCTCAACTTGAATACCGGAGTCATCTTATACCATTAGCACTATACTTATCCAATAACACGCGACGGTGTACTGTTTTGGTCCGGATGAGTTATCTTGATAAATGGGTAATTCTTAATTTCTGAAAGCAAAGAACCGAGACAACTTGGAAAGTGACTCAGACTCACCGAGACGATGCACTGGTCACCATATTCAAATTGGTAACATTTCACTGCAAATTAACATTAAAATGACCATAAATCAATCGGAAAGCAAACAAAACACAATAGCATTGCCGAAAAATGAGAAAGATGAAGACTTGATAAAATTTAAAAGATTTGCAAGACACAAACCTTCAAAAAAGCTTGCGATCTTTGCAGTCCCAGATATAATGGTGAATGTATATGAGTATATTGTTGAGAAGAGAAGATGAGTAATTGTGGAGTCCTTGGTAAAAGTGTTTAGAAGGAAGGATTGTCAACAGTGAGAATTGTGAAGTGCTTGGTAAAAGTACTTGCTTTTTTTTGGGATTTGGATTTATCTCCTCCGACTCTTGGTCTTTCACTATTGAAAGCAATTGTTGTATAATTAATAATTATATGTCCACTTTATGATGGTGGTGTTGATGAATATGTCCACTTTATGAGAATGCTTCAAAATGCATTTGCTGAATGTTTATGCTGCCACGTCAATTTCTGACTTGGCAGCCATTTGCTGCTCTAATTGGCCGAAAAAAACTGGATGTGTGAGAGTGAATGTGAGGCCTTGTTGAGTCAAATTCTGAAATATCAAGCTGCCACCTCAGCAGTTTTACATTTTTCTTTTATAGATATAATGATTTGCTTGTGTCAATCAAATCTTCCAATTCATGAAACGGAGGACCTTGTCAAATTACTCCCGTTATTAAGTAGACCAATCAAACTCCCACCGTCCACGACTATTAAGTACTCCGTATTAAGTTGGTTGGAGATTCCTCGTCTCGTTCGTCACTATGCACATAATTCCACGTATATATATGCGAAACATGATAACTTATTCAGTAGGTCTTGCTTGCGACGGATCGGATCTTGCGACGGGTATTTTGTGAGAGGAAATGGGTAGAGGGGACAAGGTGGGCACCCCCCATGTGCTCTCCACTCACACTCACCCTTGATGGGTATTTTGTGAGAGAATATGGTATCCGTCTTAAGCTTGTGACGGATAGTGTCCGTCACCAATGAGAATTTGTGTAACTTATTAACTTAATACGGAGTACAAGACTTCTTTATGATTGTTTGCTCTCTCATGAATTCATGATCGATTTTTCTAACATGTGCCCACTAGGCACATGTTAAGAAAACTATAATGGAAAGAATTAAATGTTTTTCTTTTAAATAATAGGAAAAGTAATAGTAAAATTCAATTTCCCATAAAAACATCATTTAATTCTTTTCATTTTAGTTTTATTAGGCGCCTGGTAAACATCGACGACGTTTTAGGAAATATCGATGACGTTTTTCATAAAAAAGACGATAATGCCCTTAATGAATTATACTCTCTATCTCTCTTATCTCTCTCTTCTCTAATTCTCTAAAAATCAAAACAACTAAATTCAACTAAAAAAATTAAAATCGTACAAGAACAACAATTTGACTAAATCCAACAACAACAATTTTCCTAAATCGCTTATCATGGGGGACGAACAATCTTCGGTATGTTCACATATTAATCAAATTTTACGTTTGTTAATTTTTTTTTTCCCGGAATCCGTTAATTGTTTGTTTATACTTATCTAACTTAATTGATTTACGTAACGTCTTAGTTAGTTAAAATTCAATTGCGGTTTTTAAAAAATAATTAGGAAAAAATACCATGGTTAGATGAAGAACTGGATGTCATGGACCATGGCCAGACATCCATTTCACACGTCCCACCATGGTGGGACGTGTGAAATGGATGTCTGGCCATGGTCAGACCTCCATTTCACACGTCTGACCATGGTGGGACGTGTGAAATGGATGTCTGACCATGGTCAGACCTCCAGTTCACAAGTCCCACCATGGTCAGACTTGTGAAATGGAGGTTTGACCATGGTTTATGACATCCAGTTCTTCATCTAACCATGGTGAGATGATATCGTTTTTTTATAGTCATGATTAATAACATTTTACGTATGTAGATCATGTTTTACTAATATATATTAATTATTTAATGTCTAATTAGCGACGTATTTGCATTGAACAGGACTCGTTTGAGGAATTTGGGAATAATAACACCGATTACAATCCGTTTTTTGAAACGACGTTAGGTTTTGTTACCCGCGATGATGCCTTTAATTGGGCGAGTAGGATTGCAATGGATCATGGTTTTGCTTTGGTTAAAGCAAATAATGGGGCAAAAAACAGAAGAAAAGACGGGTTGTTGGCATCTTACTTTCGATGTTCAAGGTATGGTAGACCTCCTCCAATTGATAATCCTGAGAAGCGTCGTGGGTCGAATAAGTGTGGATGCACTTTCCGTATCCGAGCCGTGCAGAACTACCCTCGGCAAGGTGACGATAGCGGTGCAGTTTGGAACATAATCACCGCCGAGGGTAAAGGGTTTCACAATCACGAGGAAGTGGTTTACAAGGATGGTGATCGTCATTTTGCGGCTTTGGATGACGAGGAGAAAGCGTATGTGAGGCAACAGGTTAAGGCCGGTGTGCTTCCAAAAGACATCAAGAACGCTCTTCACCAAAGAACGCCGGCTAAACCTCAACCGTCAAATAATCAAATATATAACGAGACGAAGAAACTGAGGCGGGAATTTAGGGGTGGAAGGAACACGGCTCAACAAATGTTTGCTCTTGCGGTAGAAGCACATTATTTGATGTGGCATTTGAGTGATCCGGAGACACGACAGATCTCTCATATATTCATGGCACATCCCGTAGCCGTGCAGCTTTTCCGAGCCTATCATTATGTTGTGCTCATTGATTCTACTTACAAGACAAACACCTATAAGAATCCACTGGTTGAGATTGTTGGTGTTACCCCGACCGGGAATTCGTTCCTAATTGGTTGTGCACTTGTTTCTACGGAGTCCGAGGATTCCTACACGTGGATTTTGAGGCGGTTGTCGGACATTCTTGCACCTGTCTTTGTTTCCCCTACCGTCTTCGTCACCGACCGGGAGTTGGGTTTGATCGCCGCTCTTAGGGAGGTGTTTCCCGGTTCTAGTCATTTATTGTGTCGGTGGCACGTGAACCGCGCCATCAATGCCAAAACCCTGAACATCTACAAGACCGAGTGGTATAGAGATCTTGTCTACTATAATCCAGAAGCGGGTTGGGTACGGGTTATTGATGCATTAACCGTGGAAGAGTATGAAAAAGCATTGGAGTCTTTTCGTGTAAAGTGGGGTCCCTTAGGGAGATATGTTTTGAGCACTTGGGCGATGCACAAGGAGAAGTTTGTGCGATGTTATACAAACGATGTACTACATTTCGGTAACACGTCTACTTCCCGTGTCGAGTCGGCTCATTCTCTATTTCGGTAACACTGGGGGAAGTACTCGTAAATCCATGCCTGCAATAAGGGCAGACACCCACTAACACCGCGAGCCTCCCGTCGCGATGCCATGCCTAGCTGCCGGTACAGATATGCCAAACAAGCGGCACCCCAAGCATACTCTCCAACCTGCTCCAGATCATCAAGTAAGGGTAACAACTGAGCTGACACCCTATCACCAGACTTGTCCACAAACAAAGTCTGTCCCAACAACAATATCAAATAAGCACGTAGGGAGTCCTGCTCAGTCCCTTCCTTGATATGAGCCCTCAAAGCTGACACCAACAAGCCACCACCCTTATATAACGGTGGTGCCACCTCTCCGGGAGGTTTGCCAAAAAAACCTGCCACGGCCCTCTTCAACCCCGCCTCCTCCCTCGAAGAACCGGCAACGGAGGTACCTCGAACAAACACCCTCGTACCAGTAGGCCGGATCCCAAGAATCTCCTCCACATCGTGAAGCGTAATAGTGATCTCCCCGAAAGGCATATGAAAAGTGTTGGTATCCGGCTGCCACCTCTCTATGAAAGCGCTAAGAAGGTTCTCATCCAAAGCTGTCGTGCAGCACATCGTCAACCCAGTCAACCCAGTCAGCTGAAACCTCCTAACAACATCAACCGGCACCTCCATGCTCCCTAACCCATCCACATAACTCAGCCTCTCGTAACACTTAATAAAGGACCTAGCCTCCTCGGTCTCAATCCAACTACTATATGCCACATGCCCCCCAAAACTGCGTAACACCGATATGTTACGGGGCCCACCAGAAACTGGGTCTCTAAGGAGCCAATCACTATCGCTGCGCGGCTTCTTCCGCGACTCCCTCTGCGAACCATCATCCAACCTAGAATAGCGACCAAAGGAGTCCCGAGCTAACCTCTGAGACAACGGTACCTCCAATCTCGATAAAGGTACGGACCGCTGAACAATATCCTCCTCGCCCTCAGACTCGGTACGTGTCCACCAAACCCTCGTCAACAATATCATCTTCCGCTTCCTCGTAACCATGAACAATCTGAGGAACACTACCTCCTACCTCCTCCGACCTCTCCATGTCAGAAATACCGCTACTAACGGGATTAGATCTACTACACCGAAAAACAATACGACGCTTTGAAGCCGTGACTCTACGGTTCACCGTACGATCTTCGGGAATCATAACGCTCTTTCCTCGATCACTCATCTGCATTACACAATTAAAACATTCAAATAAGCGTTAATAATATTCCAAAAACATATTAGCATCGAAAAAATTAAATTAATCAACTTAATTAACAAATTAAAAATTTTTTTTGGGGTAAACCATGGACGGACTTTTAATCAAAAAATTCAAACCATGGTAGGATTTAAATTCTGGAAATCCCACCATGGCTAGACAACTAGATCACACGTCCCACCATGGTGGGATGAAAATTCTGGAATTTCCACCATGGTGGGACGTGTGATCTGGTTGTCCAGCCATGACGGATTTCCAGAAATTTAATCTCACCATGGTAGGACAACCAAACCACACGTCCCACCATGGTGGAGCATGGGGGAAAATTTAGGGTTTAGGGTGATTTGGACGTGTGATTACTAAGAACAAATTTTTTTTGGACGGGTGAGTTGGACGTGTGATTTGGTTGTCCAACCATGGGGGAAAATTTTTTTTCCTCCAAATTTCATCATATCGGGATGAAAAACTCGAAAATAAAACCGATTAATTCTATCTTTATACATATTTCTCATACAAATTACTAAGAACAAATTACAAACAACAAATTACTAACAACAAATTACTAACAAATTGAATTTACAACAAATCTAACAAGAACAAAAACAAACATATTATGAAATAATTAAAAACTAAGACAAAACAAATTACAACAACTAATTACAACAACAACCAAATAACTACAAGTTTAATTAATACAAAAACTAACAACAAACAAATTTAAACATATTAAACACAAATACAAGAACAATATAAGTAGATCTACAAAAAAAAAAAAGAGAAGAAATACATACCGGAGCAGGTGGACGGCGGTCGTGCGGCGGGAAGACGGCAAGGGGGGACGGCAGGGGGCGGGACGGCGGCAGTGGTGGCGGTGGGCTTGGTGGGAGAGGATGAGTGTTTTAATTTAGTGGGTTTTGATGAATTTGGGAGAGAATGTGTTTAGAGAGATAAAGGAAAAGGGCAAGTATCGTTTTTTTTATGAAAAACGTCGTCGATGTTTACTAAAACGTCGTCGATGTTTTACAATCCGGTTTTATTAACATGTGCCTAGTGGGCACATGTTAGAAAAACCGTACATGTCCGTTTATACTTCAATCACTTTCACTAATTCTTCTCTTTTTATTTATTTATTAAATGACTAAATGATACTCCTTCCTAGTCGGTCATTTCTTCCCTCTTTCCTTATTGGGTTAGTCGGATTTTCTTCCTTCTTTCCCTTTTTGGATGTGGGGTTGTGTGTTTTGTGTGGTCTAAATTCATTTGTATGTGGGGTAGTGTGTTTTGTGTGGTCCAAATTCATTTCCTTAATTTTTGTGTAAAAGGGAAAGGGGAAGAAATGAGTGACTAAGAGGGAGTATAAAGGTAAAAGTTTGTTTTATGGCATTACTTGTTCGGCCGCATTAAACTTTTGTAATTCCTTTAATCATAAATTTTGCCTTCGTTACTGAGCAAATAATATTTTTTAGCCATATTTCATACCGAGTATTTGAGTATTTCTCTTTTCATGTATTGTAGCAGTTCATTTAATGTTATATATATCCGACCACGTATTAAATAGTTTCGAATGATCAATCATTCATGTTTATCGATCTCAATTACTTTGGATTATTAAAAATCTTAACATTCTCGCATGAGGTTTTTCTAGCTCATTTTGAGTTTTTAGATTTTATATTTATAATAAAAGCCGGCCATTTTCTTTTGCTCGTATAATATCCAAATTATATGGTTAATTATTTTGGATGGCGATAGGGCGCCACCTTAATTTAAAAAATAGAAAAATAGAAAAATATAATGTTAGTTTTCGATTTTGCGCCAAAGTATGAAGGACGATATTGTAATTTGACATTTATTTTTATTAAAAGAAAGTTGTAACATAAATTTGATCTTAAATCTTTTGCCAAAAAATAATTTATCAATTATTAACCTGCAAATTAAAACAATAAGATGTTCATCACATCATCATAGTAATATCATGTAGTTTCATCCATTATCTTCAAAATGAACAAGATTGAATTGAGTGTGTATTTAATAATCTTATCAAATAATATATCGAAGTCATGACATTCAGCAGCAACTTTAACAACTTTGTAATCCAATGCTCTTATCTTTCTATTTCATTAATAATCTTGCTAACTCAGCTCCTATCTTTCTAAATGATACCTCATACAGAGTTATATACACTCTTGGCACAACCCAAAAAACGCATAATCATGAATTGAATGAGATGACGATTGAGTTTGATACCTAATTAAAACCGCTTTCAAGCTGTTATTTAATATAAAATAAAGTTGCGACATATGCACAAGTAAGCGTTATAATTCTTTGAAACTCCTAAATCACCATTGTATTGTATATTAAATGATCTTAAATAATCAAAAGAATGAAATAGACTCAAAAATTGATCATGTATCTTGTTTGTTGATAGTGTAACTTCTTTCCTTAAAAGGTGGCATTTTCTAGGAAAGTTCTACTAATTTGTTTTGTAATTTTATTTACTATATAATTAACTCTCATTAATTATGTAAAACTATGTTCCTAAACTACCCTTTTCTAATAATTACTTTAAATTTCAAATTTTAATGGAGAGAAATGAAAAATACCTATTCAATTTACTATAACACCCTTGGTGGCGCTCAATTTGAGTACCACCCGGTGACGCCATCTCATTTTCCAATTATTTTTACCTACATACCGATTGTACTCATCACGTACCATTTGTGTACGACCGTATTTAGTAGCATCCTCGTAGTACGTCCATAAATAAGAAAATATTCCCATCATTATAAAAAGAAAAAAAAATTATGCTATACGACACAAAATTTTAGTTGAAAGCGACTTGTGGTATATTTTAATCTTCCATGGCATCTACCAGAGCCTTTTATAAACGTTGTTGATGAAATTTCTTGTACGCCTGATTTAGACTAGATTAATTCATTTATACTTTTTTTAGTTTTATTTTTTATGTAAGATGATTATAACATCTCTAAATCAACATATAAAGAACAACTTGGCAATACGTAATTTCGAGAAGACTAAGATCATGTTCTTTCTTGCTTAATTTTAGTCCACTTTAGCTTACTTCTTTTCAACCAATGTTCATATATTATATGCTCTTTACGATGGGTTGCTCAATTCGTGTCTAGACCTTTTTCATGATGAGTTATTATAAGTTGCGTAGTAATAGTTAATTTTATCGAAATCAATTATTTGGTTATGCATCATTTGAATAAGGGCCATTTTGGATTTCATTAATCACTTTTAGGTTAAATTATTAAAGATTAAAAATGTATCACTTTCAGGTCGAGTTTGGTTAAGGCTGGATTATTTCAAATTTGGGATCATAGTTGAGTTGCTAACGACGAGTTGCAGATCAAATTTTTTCAAATCGAATTACTTGGACAATAGTAGTTTTGGCAAATCTATTTGGAATAATGGAAAATTAAGCGAAATGTAACTCTTTTAACCAATTTGTCTGAATTCCCTGCTTTTTATTTTTACCAATTTGTTACACTTTATAGTTTTTGTTACAAAAATATTTCTTGTTACAAGTCTGTAAACAATGTCCATTTTTTTTTTACTAATTTGATAATTTGGCCTTTTTGAATGTAGCCATACTCTTACCAGAATTGGATACAAATTTGCAATTAGAAGTCAAGGGTCTCCAACGTGTGACCTTTAGATACTTGTGTGGCAGTGTGGGTGACCCCGTCACACAACCATGATTAAAATTTAGAGTAAATTATAAATTACTCCCTTTTATAACACACATTTTCAAACTTAATCCCTTACAAAAAAAAGTTTAAAAATTACACCCATAATATTTCCAATGTTTATAAATTGCACCCAAACCCCTATTTTTTTGTATTTATGACAAAAATGCCCTTAAATTCAACACTTCACATGTTACTCCTCAATTCATCCCAACTACCCATCCTTCAACCATCGACCACCACCTGGCTCCATCGCCAACCACCACAACCACCCACCCTTACCCCACCATAGAAATCGCCCCAATAAACCACCAATCACCCCCGATTTTCGGCACCCTATCCCTTAAACAGTACACCCCCAATTAACCTTAATTCTCTATTTCACATCTACCCTTCATATTATTGAATCTCACTTCTCAAAAACCCTAACTTCCAAATACTCAATGATTAATTAAGTTAGTGTTTACTCTAATTCTCTCTCCGCCTTTTTTTTTTTGCTTTCAATTTTTAACCATTGTTGATCTAATTCACTAGATCTTAAGGAATGAGCAAATATAATGATATTGCTTTTGAGATGGACGTTGATTTTAAAAAATATCAACAAAACTTTTATATCAATAGATTCCGGCGAGTTCGATGGTATAGTTAAGGCGGGAAATTGTGGTGGTTGGCGGTGGAGTCAGGTGGTGGGTGGAGGGTGAGAGTAATTTGTGAAATATGAAATATCAAACTAGGGGCATTTTTGTCATATAAACACATAAATAGGGATTTGGTAGGAATTTTTAAACTTTAGCAATGTTTTGGGTGTAACTTTTTGCAATGAAACTACTCCCGTTGCACTTTTTTTTAAATGGGAGTAAGTTCGAAAATGTGTATTATAAAAGGAAGTAATTGATAATTTAATTTAAAATAGAAAGGTCTTAGTGTTCTCTAAAACAATTATGGCAAACATGACCTTCTTATGTCGGGTGAAATGTCACTTTCTGTTTTTAATAAAAAGTGACAATCTCTAACATAACGAAGTACCCGGTGACAGTTACGTACGCTACAAGCCTACAATTATCCATCCCATCGTAATTTCCTTCTCTCTCTTATAAATAAGAAGCACAGGCTCACTATTTCATATACCTTACTCTTACTCTTTACCATTCAATTCTACCTTCTTACTTTTAAGAAATGGAATTTATTCCGGTATACAAACCCGGCGGAAACGTAATCTTCCTCCTCTTCCTTCTCCTCTTTTTCCTCCCTCCCTCCGTCTCCGACAAACCAAACATGTCCACTCTCTATGCAAATAAATTCCTTACAAATGACACTGTTCCATTGAATTGTCGTCGATGTAAGGTGTTTATTCGGGTGGTTGTTGCTCCTGCACCACGTCTTGGTCGTCTTCCTCCTCCTTTTCCGGAACCCTCATTGGAAAAAGAGACGAACGTGGGTCTGGTTGTCGGCCTCACCATTCTACTCATACTCGTAATATTCGGCTTTTTATTGGGGGTACGGTGCCTCAGCCAGAGAGATAGTCAAAGAGTAACAACTACAATCCATCAACAAGTTACGAGTATTAAAGAAATCGACATCCCTATAGTCGTACCAAAACCGCCAGAGAAAGATGTGAGGGTCGAGCGAAACAAGGAGGTGAAGGAAAGAGTCCAGGGAGAACAGCCGGGTCGAGTTGAGAATGTAAAGAGAAAACCCGAAAAAATTAAAGAAGAGATTCCGGTTGACGAGCAAGTATTTCCTGTGAAGAAATACTCTTTAAATAATGTTAGGATTATGACCAAGAATTTCGACTCGAGAAATGTAATCGGACAGGGTGGTTTCGCTCTAGTTTACAAAGGCGAGTTATTGAATGGAACAACTGTAGCGGTTAAACGGTTGAAGCGGATACATGGGAGAGTTGATGACTTCAAGAATGAGATCGAGGCTTTAGGTCAAACAAGTCATTTCAATTTGGTGAAATTGATTGGGTATTGTACTGAAGACGAGCATAGGATGTTGGTGTACGAGTACATGAGGAACGGTCCACTCGAGGATTGGATTTTCGGAACTAATCCCGAAAAAACACTCTCTTGGCTAGAAAAGAAGAGAGTAATTCTAGGCATTGCCGAGGGCTTAGTGTACCTACACGAGAACTGCGTGAAGAAGATCATGCATCGGGATTTGAAGCCCCCAAACGTACTTCTAGACGATAAAAAGAACGCCAAGCTGTGTGATTTCGGGATATCAAAACTACTAGAAAGGGATCAAAGTAGCACTTCAACCGTGGGTTGTGGAACAGAAGGGTATGTAGCTCCGGAGATTAGGAATCATGTTGGGAGAATATCGGAAAAAGTTGATGTCTACAGCTTTGGAGTTATGGTACTAGAAGTGGTATTTGGGAAGCGATATTATCGTCTTGTCCGCTCGAATTTTACTAATCTCGACGCAAGTCAGTTGCCGGGATTGATCGGGAAATTGGGCGACGAAATGAGGGACAATGGGAAGGAAATAGAGAGGATTGCGAAGCTTGCGATCTTGTGCTTAACTGATAAACCAAAAGCTCGGCCAGCGATGTCGGAAATTGTCGCTGCAATTAAAGGGGCCGACGCGAAAGTCGGACGATACTGATCTGAACTATATATAAAGCCATAACACCATCTTCCTGCGTTGTTCTGATTACATGTTTTTTTGTGCTAAGTGTTAAAGTACAGTCGCTCGAGTCATTTAACCCGATTTATATTTGTCCATAAATAACCTTTCTACCGCCCTATAATCCTACCCGGCTCGAATTCGAATTAAACCGAATGGTCTAAACCCAAAAAACAGTATACTTGTAATATATAGGCAAGTCTATATGACTATATATGTACAAATCCTACACCCATACCTGATTATTTGTAAAGCTTTGTGGATATTGGTGGTGTAAACAGTGTTGTTTTATTCTATTTTCTTCCGTGATGTGTTGTTACTCCTATTATTTTCCTTTACGCCATTAAAGACCATATCATAGTCGTCTATTATTATTGACAAATTTTTTGGCATTTTTTAGGCAATAAGTGGGGTAATTTGGTAAGTATTTGATCCGTCTTAAGCTAAAGACGGATAGTGACCGTCTAAAATGTGAATTTGTGTTGTTCGTAAGACCTTGAATTAAACTTTAAGACTAGGCTTCATATTAACTTTTTCATGACTTGATTACTAATCTATATGCCTAGATAACATTATATATTTATTAATTTCATACTCTCACAATTTTATTCAATTTTATAAATTTGCTTTATACACGTATATCTGTTAAAACAGAAGGATAACAAACTGAACTTTGCTTAATCTTATTGAACACACCCACTAGCTTTTATAGAACCTAATAAACAAGAAGCATGCCTACTTACGTGGTAACAAACCACTAACCTAAGACTTCATAAAAACAAATAGAAAATCCCTAAACTATAGATTTATTCAAAACTAACTTAGTAGTAAACTAAACTAACAACTAACTTAAAAGTAGGACAACTTTGACTATTTCATTTCCTCCCCTAAACTAAACTGTATGTCACATTTAGGACAACTTTGACTATTTCATCTCCTTATTTCCACCTCTCTTGTAAAATAATCCAAAATTAGAAGTTCCTTGTAGATACCGCATTACTCTTTTGGCAGCCAATAAATGAAGCTCAGTTGGTTTGGACATATATCTACTGATCAAACTCACTGCATACATGATATCTGGCCTTGTTGCTGTGACATACATCAAGCTTCCAATCAGTTGTCTATAATAAGTTTCATCAACTTTCTCTCCGTTTTCATCTTATTCCAAGTTCTAATAAAAGACCTATTATTAAAAACTCTTTTATACTTAGTTTTACCTACATTGTTTTTATCTTATGCTTAGGATATCATTAGCCCTAATTACAAGAACTCTCTAGATTAAGATTTAATTATTTCGCTCTTCTTTGTATTATTGCAATTATATTTCGTTCTATTCAGCATTTAGGTTCTTTAATTACAAGTATTCTTTCATCTATTCTTTTAATTATGTGTTATATTGTTTTTAATTATGAATTGTTTGTCTTCTTTTATTATGAGTGAGTAATTTCCCATCTAGGGTTCGTAGGATTGTTGTAGGGATGACAATCATGAATTGAATTGTTAATTTTGATTACCTAATTGGTATCTCGGATTTAGATAATGATTTATATTGAATTGGATTGTTATTTTTGATTGAATGAATCTAAAAGCAAGTTAATTGTTCAATGGGAATTGAGAATTGTTTTGTGACGAGATTTATCCACCAAGTTCATCATTTAATAATAGGTTTACTCTTCTAGGGTCCGGTTTTGTCTCATAACGGTCACTTTTTCGTAGTTGGTTTCTATTTTACATGTTGTGGGTTAATAATGTTTAGTTTTTGTTTAAGTGATTTTATTTGACCTTTTTCGACCCTTATTCAACCATTTGGGCTATCAACGGGAGTTGGGCCAATTTTGGGTAACTTAGGCTATCAACGGGAGTTGGGCTTTAGTTAGCGGATATGGGTAGATAATGGTTTCTTTACTTAACTTGGGTTATTGATGCATGAGAGTCGGACCCTAGTTTAGAGACTTAATCAATTGACTTTGACTTTTCGTCCGCGGGAGTGGGAGAGGCTGGAGTCGGGATTTGTTTGTCAGGTAAATTCCTATAAATCGTGTAAGGGTTATCCATGGTAGTGGGACTCGGAGCGGTTTAAGAGGCTTATAAGACTCGGGAGGGCTTATAGGTATTTTAGAAACAATATCCCACCTAGACTTGTTGAACCGTGACTTGTGTAAGAAATTTGGAGCGGGAAAGGACCGGATTGGCGACTTAACCGGACTCTAGGTCTTTCTTAATTATTTAGATCATTTTGTATTACTTGTTTAATTAGTTAAGTAGACTTTGTTGGTTTTTAGTTTAATTGCTTAACTTAATTTAAACCCTCTTCTTTATTCGCGTAGCTAACATGTAATTTGAGACAAACTTGTATTCAATGTTTGACCTCTTTGTGGTTCGACCTCGATTACCTCTACTACATTAGTAGTTGAGTTTATAAATTTGTTTTGACCGGGAGAAGGCGACAAAAAAACCTCGCGTTATTAACCACATTTGTTAAATGACTAATCTAACTTAAGAAACTATGGTTAGCCACGTGTCCATTTTCTATTCGTTGTGAATGGGAATTTTCATACACGTTATGTATCTGTATCAACTTCCCTATTTTAGTGATCTCTTACATATAGACCCATCATTTTTAGTGATCCCTTATATATACATGTGAGAGGGTTCGACGACACCGGATTTCGCTATACCATTTTCAATTCATTAATGTGAAATCCATTCGTAAATATTCCATGCATATTATTCATTCATTAATGTCGAATACATTCGTATATATTCAATTCCTAACATGATTCATGAATATGATGTATGCAGTATGTCTCACCAATATCTCACCAAGCGCTAAATATTGTGAGTTTGTGACAGACTGTCAGTAATACTATTTGTCGAATTATTATTATCAGTAACCAATTTTGAAATTGCGACTTCACTTATAGCCGTCAATGGTAGTACGACGGAAAGTACAAACACGAAAGGCCAAAGTAACATCTTAGAAATATAAGCAATAAAGAGTCTATATGTGTAGGTATTTAGCAATTAACACAATGCAACTTATTGGAACAAAACGAATGAAATCGATCCTTCAATTCCTTCTCACCTTCCTCATATCCGCCGCGAATGCGACATTAATATGTCGGCGGTGTTTAGTTGAGGTAAGGGCTGGTGGTAATGTTGCAGCGCCTCTAGCTCCACCACAAAAACCGTCATCAGAAAAGAAGCCTAACGTGGGTGCTGTACTAGGGTTCACTTTCTTACTCGTATTTATCATTGTGTGTTTTTTTGTATGTGTTTGTCTGATGTGGAAAACGGGTAGCCGGAGAACTACCCGTCAGCATCAAGCGACGACACAACCAAGTATACATAGGAAGGAAAACACAACTCAACCAGGAGTGGAACATAGGCAACAAGGTCAAGGTAGCGGAGAAGTGTGTAGAGAACTAGAGATGACAAAAATGCTCATCTACAAGAAGCCGAAAATGGTAGGGGGCTGAAAAGGAAAGGTACGGAGGGAAATCATCTACCTGGTCCTCTTGAAGGCGAGGTTAATGATGGGCAACAAGAGAAGGGGAAAGAGGAAAATAAACGACGTGGCCCCCTGGAGGACGGAAAAGATGAAGGTATAAATGAGAGACGCGAAAAGCAAAATCAACCACGTAATCCACTAGAAAGCGAAAAAGATGGAGGACAAGATGACGGGGGAAATGAGGGAAGAAATCAAGGGAAGCAATTTCCTCAAGTTGACAAAGATGAAGGGCAGAAGAAAAGGGATAGTGAGGAGAAGCATCTGAATCCTGTAGAAAAGGGAAAGGAGGAAAACAAGGAGGTCCACAAAGAGGAGTTTGAAGGGGAAAATGGGAAACAACCTCTAAAAGAAGTTGATCAAGGCCAATATGGGAATGATCGGAAAGGAAAGCAACCTCAACAAGTTGATGTTGAACAACATAATTCTTTGGGATTGCCAAATAAATACACTCATACGTACTTGAAATCTGTGACCAACAACTTCGATGAAAAGAATAAGATCGGAGGTGGTGGTTTTGGTACTGTTTATAAGGCTACTTTATCAGATGGCACCATAGTTGCAGTAAAATGTTTGAAATACGGAGAGAAAGTTGACGATTTTAAGAATGAGGTTGAGGCCTTAGGCCGAGCAGATCACACCAATTTGGTGAAACTAATTGGGTAATGTTCTGAGGATGATTCTGATAAAAAGATTAGAATGCTAGTGTATGAGTATATGAGTAACGGGTCGTTGTATGAATGGATCTTTCGTCCCACGGCCAGCAAACACCTGGCATGGCCGGAAATGAAAAACATCATCAAAGGCATTGCTGAAGGCCTTGTGTACCTCCATGAGAAATGTGAGAAGAAGATATTGCTTCGAGATTTGAAGCCACAAAATGTGATTTTGGATGAGAAAAAGAATGCCAAGTTGTGTGATTTGGGGATAGCAAAGCTTCTGAACAAGGACCAAAATAGTACCTCGACTATTGCTGTGGGTACATTTGGGTACATGGCCCCTGAAGTCCTGAAACGTATGAGGATTACTGACAAAGTCGACGTCTACAGTTTTGGGGTTGTAGTTCTAGAAGTCATGTTTGGGAAACGCTATCAATATCTTGTCACCTCGGATCAACATTGTAAAACAGGGGAAGTTAAGTTGAATGATCTAATCCAGAATTTGAGTAAAGACATGAGGAGAAATAGTAAGGAAATTGAGAAGAACGGGGAGGTCGTAAAACGGTGCATAAGAGAGAGAGCTGATGAACGGCCGACTATGAAGGTCATCCTAGCTGATTTGCTAGACTTGGAGTGAAAGCCAGAAGAAGCTGAAGTTAAAAAGGCCATTGTAAGACAATCAGCATACTTATTCAGTGAGGAATTTGCCAAGTATTTACTCCCTTTATTGCTAATGTTGTGTTCTTTCTAATTTGATAATTTGTTTCTGAGTTTTATGCAAGACATAATGATTAATGATACTCGATCATTGATGAATAAACAGTGCATTCTTTCTATACCACAGAGTAGTAGTAGTAAAAGACTAAAAGGTGGCAATCAGGCCAGGCGGGTCGGGTAAGTCTACTTTCTTGGGTCGGGTGGTTATCGGACCGGGTCGTTATCGGGTCCAGTTATTTTGCAGCAAGTCTTGCTTGTGACGGACTGACCCGTCGCAAGCTTGCGACGGGTCAATTCCCTCTCATAAAGTGCAAGTGGGGTGCAAGTGGGGAGCTCCATTTCCCACCCACTTGAACCCCACTTGCACTATGTGAGAGGGAATTGACCCGTCGCAAGCTTGCGACGGGTCGGTCCGTCACAAATGAGAATTTGTGGTTATTTTGTTGCAATACTTCAATATTTTACTATTAAATCTAGTTTTTAATTATTACTCCGTATTTGGTTTAGTTACTTCATTATTATTAAGTCAAACATATCTATCTAAACAATAAATCACTTTCATTTTAATCAATATTAAGCTTGATAATTGTCAGATCATCAATTTAATCGGGGTAATATCGGATCGGGTTCAGTTAACTAGACTTCGGGTCATATTGGGATACGGGTTCGGTCGGTTTCGGGTTTACTCGAATTCGGGTCGGGTCAGACTTGCCAGCTCTACTGACAATGACACTTATCTAACTCTTTCTCATTCAGCTTTTATCAGAAATAGTAATGTCGCAATTGTATTGATATAATCCGAAAATAAACTTGTTGAACCCTAAATAATTGCTTCTCAGTCCGGATCGTCTGTCCCGTAAATATGTCTCTTTCCCTGTCCCATTCACCCAATTGGGCCACGTAGCACAGACAAAATCCCCAGTCTAATAATAATATCGTCTGTCCAGAATTAATATTACTCTCTTATAAACGATTGAAAACACGCGCGTAATATGAATAAGCGGATTAAATAACTTCAAGTGAGATAAAAGGAATAATATCGTCTGTCCAGAATTAATATTACTCTCTTATAAACGATTGAAAACACGCGCGTAATATGAATAAGCGGATTAAATAACTTCAAGTGAGAAAGGAGACAGCCCATATCATGTGCCAAACTTTCTTTTCCCTCAGTCATCAACTTCAAATTGTGTTATGTCAAACCTGCAAATGAGAATCATGTAGCCTTATGAGTTTATGATCCTCAACACTAAAAAAGTTAATTGAATCTAGTCCTATTTTCGTTTTAAACCCTATAGCAAAAGGACAATTTAGATTTTTCATTCCAAATTCATCTCCCTTATATGTCAACTGCATAAGCTCAACATCATGAATTTTGTTCAAAGATCAACAACTCTCATACATTCTCATCAACAATGGTTATTTATTTAAATTTTTTGCTTATGAGATTGTCCTTCTATGTTTCCATTTTACCCAGTTTTTCCCCTTCAGATCAAATCGATTGGGTAACATCGACGACTTTCGTAAAGAAGAACTCAAAAATTGACCAGGTCTTCTCAGAGGTAATTCATTTTCTTTAATATTAACAATTATTTTGTATGCATTCAAGTGTATAGATGTAGGCATGGATAATATTGAAAATATCTTCCTCTTGTTTCTAATAAATCCACATGAAAAGAAGATTAAAAAGTCTGATAAATTTGTACTTTTGATAATACAAAGGCTTAATAAAGAGTTTGGCTGTAAAACAAAATAAAAATAAAGAGTTTGAGACAAATTTCGTTAGCTTTCATCTCCAAATCAGTAACATCTTCATTTTCCATGTGGTTGTTCATCCTAAAAGAAAAAAAAGAAAAAATTAGCTACATAAACGATTTCTAAATGGTCTTAAAGGTTCTACATATGTCAAGTACCTTGTTACTTTGATTCATTGGCTCTAAAAGGTCATACATTAAGCTTTCCAGAGCAGGATAGTCCATTTCCAACAATGCTTGATAGCTATGTATGTGATTGCTTGTCTTCATCTAAAAAAACGTATAACATCAATTTATTTGGATGTGGTGAAAATACATGAAATGAGAGGAAATGTAACTTACCTGTGGTTGCTCAAGTAAATCATTTGTTGCAACAATTTGTAATTCCGGCTGTTCATTTGTCTGATTGATCTGTATGTCCGATGTTAGTATAAAAAAAATTTATTGTATAGAGAATAACCCGAATTAATCTATAGAAAAATTAAAACTTGTAGTTAATGGGTTATACCTAATTAACTTGCAATAAAGTAGTACTTTGCTCCACTTGCGGCGAAACTTTATGTTTGCGTTTTCCTCTTTTTTTTGATGATTCAAGAGCGCTTTTCGGCCTTTTAGTTGAATTTCCAGATTTCAGTTTTGGTTTCATGCCTCTAACAAATTTCTTCACACCGGTAGAATCCGTAATAAGACACTGATGTTGCACCATTGCAGATTCCGTATTCACAATATTTTTATTCAACCCAAGCCTTTTAAGTAGCTTACTGAGTGTCTCTTTAACCTCTTTATAACCATCCTCATTTTCTGCCGCTCTTGTGCTCAAGCGTGTAGCTAAGCGACACAAATCTCTATAACGTCTTCCCACAGTCACTCTTGGGTCAACATTAGCGGCAAATTGATTACTGTTCATAACACTTCCATTTCTAGTGCCTTTTGTCCATCTTTTTAGTATATATCTGTTAGGAATCCTAGTGATACCTATACTGCTCAGAACCTTTAAAACATGGCTACATAACATCCCACCAAACTCAAATTTCCTGCAAGAACACAATATTGTATCTTCTTGTGTGTCATATGTGACGGTATACCAATAATGTTTCTTGTATGGGCAAACTATATATGTTAAAAGAACCCCTATCCGATCAATATTTTCAGCAATGGTACAATCATATGACTTAGATAATTCTGTCTGAAAGAGTTTAAAGACGGTTGGTGTATATACAACTGTCGCGTGCTTTAAAATTTCAACAGGGAAGGGTAACACCACACCGGTTTGATCAGTTTTAAAATCAGCTGCTCTCTCATCATAGCGACGATCACTAAGCAACCGTTCAAAATGAAAAAAGAATCATCGTAAATCATGCTTATAACTTACATAGTGTTTGATGACTTTGTTCATGCTCTCACTTCGTTGTGTAGTAGTCATGTCAGCACAAAAAGTATCTCTACCATAGACTAGTGCCCATTTCTCCTTTTTATTAAACATTCTCTTCAACCAATCGTAACCAATCGTTACTTTGGAGATCATATTTTCTAAGCATGTCACCCCAAGCATCTAAAAAATAATCCTCGTGGTCGTAGTCATAAACACAAGAACTAAAGTCCCTTGAGAAATCTTTGTACATGGAAAATACATGACTTAAATGGATGGCGGCATTCTGAAAGTGATAAGTGAATATTTGTATGGTTTTAACCCCCAATTTAGCTCGGTTTTGTATGTCATTTGTGCTTTGTTAAGCCACTTTATGAGCTAATATCGTCTTCTAGGCGAATTCCTGTGTTCTAACCTGTTTTGTAGGAAAAGAGACGTTTCTACGCCCTTATCTATATTCCCGAGCATTTGCCTAGAACCCGACGATTTGAAGAAGCAAGCTTGACCAAGTGAAAGACATTTCAAGAAGGTTCACTAATTCGAAAGAGAGAAGAAGCAAAGACAGTTTCGTAGTTGTCGGAAGATCAATCAGTTAGGCGAAAGAAATCATCACTTTACATCAAACCCTATCAACAAACCCGACTCAAGATGTCAAAGGGGATGTTGGAAGTCAAGTCAAAGCAAAGGAAGATGGAACGTTAGTCAAGAGCTTCCAGAAGACCACATACCCGATCGGGTAAGTGTGTACCCGATCGGGTAAGTGTGCTGATCCGAGCATGACGGCTTCTTCTTCCTATTTTTGTCCTATGTGTTTAATGTCCGACCTCTTCTCCACGAAACCCTAATGCTATAAATAGATGCTGTAAGCCCCTCTTCTCAAATCATCTAATACATCTTTCTTACAATCCTCTTCTCTTCTCTTCTTACATTTCCTCTTTAGATTAGAAGGAAGGGAGAACTAGTCTCTCTTCTCTCATTTTCTTCTTCTTTAGTCTTTAGTTCTTAGATTATTTATGTCCTTTTCATATCAAAACATTAGCTTAGATCAATAAGAATTTCATCCTTGTAATCTCCTTTGTGTGGTTCAAGCGTTGTAATTGGTGGATCGTTTATTATGTGCAAGGATTTTCTATTATTACTATCATTATCGGCATTGATCGTCATATAGGTATTTTTGTTTTATCCTTTGTTTAATGTTCTTTATGTTTTCTATTTGATTGCTATTTTCCATACATGTTATCTTAGATTCATTTTCATGTTGTTATAATTGTCATTTCATTTCCTAGATTGTCAATTAGCGTCGTTATTATCGCCATATAAAGAGTCAAATAAACATGTCAATCCTAGTTTTCATTGTTAATATCATTTTAGATTTAGACATTATCATGAGTAAGTAGACACCCTTCTAGGGTGTAGAGTAGCCATGTTAGATTGATTAAAAGATGATAATTGGATAAAGAAGTTATGCTTTTAAAACGTTGTGTCTATGCATGTTTGGATCGTAACGATAGTTAACGACTTCTGGCCGGAAATCATCGACTAGTATGGAGTTCTTTTCCAAGGTAGACATACGAGAATTGAATAGACAAAGCATGACATGGTAGATTAAGACCTAGTAAATCGCCTAAAAAGCCTGCTAGACCATCTGATCTATGATTGTAATGAACACATCATTCGTACGAACTCACAATGAATTATTTGCATATCCTAAATCCAATTTCATCAATATGTCAATCTACATGTGTGAACCTACTTCCCTAGATGCTTTTCATTAATTGCTTTATTGTTTTTACTTAGTTTTTATTTATGCTTTTTATTAGTCTAGATAACAAAACTCCAAAACCCAGAAAATCATTAGATAAGACCCGATTGCGAGACACTTCACATTCTATAGGAAACACCATCTCCCTGAGGATCGACCCCTACTTCCCTAATTACATTAATTTGTTATTAGCCTAGTCTGGGTAATTTATCTTTGTATCGGGCTCGCGACAAGCACGATCAGAAAGATATGCCACACACAAAGAGGATGATATGTCTGTGGCCATTGTGTTTTGAGCGCTTTCTCCATTGCAGCGTCTTGATCTGTTAGTATGGTTTTTGGCAACTTCCCATCCATAGCCTTAGAAAATTTATCAAACAACCACATAAAAGTAAATGCAGTCTCATCGTATAGTAAAGCAGTTCCAAATATTATTGTTTGTTTATGGTGATTTACACCAACAAATAAAGCAATTGGTCGTCCATCTTTATGCTTACGATATGTTGTGTCAAAACAGACATCACCAAAATCCTCATAATCCGCCATCATTTTTGCATAGGTCCAAAATATATTTGTGATCAAATCATCCTCATCGACTTGTATAGCATAAAAGAAACTTGGGTCCTCTAATTGCTTTTTCTGAAAGTACTCTAGAACACCACTTGTATCACCCGACATCATTGCTATAGTACGCTTGGTTCGTAAGTGATTCTTATAATCTATGTGAGTAAATCCAACACTCTCTCGGCCTCCTCCTTGGGATGCCATGAAATCAAAACCAACTTTAGGAAGAATCTCATTACCTTCGATCATATCAATTTATGCCGCTTGCGCTACTGCCATCTTTCGGTGAGACCTAAAAAGATGGGCCTTGCTTGGAGTTGCTAAGTTGTGGTTATGCTGAGCATTGAATTTCACAATTCGGTATCTACCAGTTTGACGACAATTAATTTGTAGACTTGTCGGACAGGAACATCTTGACTCTGGCCGGTGGGTTTTGTAAGCATCGTCTCGTTTATCTTGGCTTCTTGTACCCTCACGTGAGCATACATATAGTCTGTCCAATAGTTTACCATTTGCACTATGAAACTTGCTTTTACGAACCGAGAAACCAGCCTCCAAAGCGTAAGCGTTGTAAAATTGATATGCTTCTTCTTCTGTATCAAATTTCATCCCTATTTCAGGTATAATCTTTGAAGAATCTCCTTCAACAATGACTTCATCCTGCTGAAAATCTAAACGACGACGTGGTTGGGACTCTTCCATCACATCCATCGCATTCGTCTGATCAAAAGGTAAAAATAAGGTCCAATTAAGCCATTGTTAAATTACGTATTTTATATGATAACGTTTTTTTTTGTGTTGCTATTGTGATGACAGACTCACAAAAGTTGGTTCTAGACGAAAGTTATTTTGATCAAGCACAAGTCGTTCAAAGACACCAGGGTGCTAGGTTTACTAATTGAATGGAATAACTCGCACGATGTACTAGTTGAATGAAACAGCTCAACTTGTAAATTTTTCATATACGGAGTATAATTTAGTCGTAAGACAACTTACATTAACACAAATATTAAACCATGATAAATTCAACAAACTGAAATTATATATTGATTTAAATTAATTTAAGATACACCATCATGGGTGAATACATAAAAAAAATCACACTGTATTTGCTCTTTGCTGGTGATTGAATTGTGATATAAAATTAAATACTAGAAAAGTAGACATACACTTTAATCTTAAAGTACCTTATCAAATGATGGAGTTGAATTGAATTCTGCAAATCTGATTTGATGGTACAAGAGGCATACGCCAAAAAATAAAGGGTAATTATTAAACCTAATCAATATGTCAAACCTCATATTTACCATAGCGCGTAAAGTTCACGATTTTAAATTGTTTCATGTTGTCATCAGGGGCGAACCCAAGATTTAAATTTTGGGGTAGCGAAAAGTATTGCGTGAACAGTTATGCAGAAAAAAATGGATGAAGTCCTGGAAAAAATGTGTTGTCGGAACATATCAGAATTCAAACAACAAACTAGCAATCACCAATTAAATTAACGCTCTATACTAACTTAATAGTCTGTGTTATAATTCACAGCTTATTTGCACTTATTTTTCAACTATAATTTTGATTATATAGCTTGATCCTACAAAAAAACGCTTAACAATTGCTACATAATGGCTTGAAATTTTTTCAATATAATTGGATAACTTATTTTCATTTTATATTAGATAAATTTTTGATGGTTTACAATTTACAAAATTTTATTCAATATAACAAAAATAATTACGGTATTAGGTAAAATAACGTCCCTAGTACATAGCACAAGTATAATAGAACATTAACCATTTGAAAAATTGCAATAGATAACATATTAATCAAAAGAGAGAAGTTAACTATTTAATTGTTAACTTGGGAGCTTAAACGGAATTGATTTTGCATTTATAAGCCATTTAAAGAACCTTTAGTGAGGGCTGAAACAGGGTCAAAAATAAATAATACTAAGTAAAACAATGAAGCAATTTGCAAGGCTCGAACCCTGGCGAACTGGCTGGAATTCAAACCCAAATACCACTGAGACACACTGAATTTGATGCCAGTATCATACGCTTTGTTCTATTTATTCCTTACAACTAATCAGATTTGGGGTAGCAAAAATCGATCGTTAAACTAAGTATTTTTTCCGTTGGGGTAGCAATTGCTACCCCTTGCCACTCGCTAGGTTCGCCTCTGGTTGTGATGGCCAAGATCACGTGAGAAATATCAGGCTGAATTTATTGTGTTACGTGGCCCAATAGGATGAATGGGACAAGGAAAGGGACAAAGTTACGGACACACAATCCGGATTGAAATAATTGTAGAAAATGTTTATGTATGAGCGTGCAACGAATCAAATGACTCCTTACACAAATCAAACATTTTTTAAACATTGAGTTATGTAAAAACGAGCTTTCAGGTATAAATCGTTACATTTTACGCTTATCAGCATCAATAGCAACATCACTCGTTGCTTCGTAGGCTCCTATGAACAACGGCGTAGGGCAGTGGCGGACCCAGGAATTTCGAAGAGGGGGGGGCACAATTTTTTTTTTGTCGATTTTTCTGCTTAACATATTGTTGTCAAGAGATCACTTTTTTTTTTTTATCTTTTTAATCTATAAATGATAACATGTGACAACCAAAAGTAATTAGTTTTTTATGTTACTCATATACAAATATTGACTATATTGTACAAATCTGGAAAAATATATTATGGAAGGAGGAGAAATTTCCAAATTTTCAATGGTGTTATTTTTCGTCTATTTTAAAAACTTTCATCTCCAATTGGTACTACATGATAAAAATTGCCTTCATTTTTAAAAATCAACGCAAATTGATAGCATTTAAAATGTACTTCAAATATGCTTTTTAATTTACATATACTCCTTGATAAATTTAGGTGTTGTGGGAGTAGTAAGACTTAATAAAAAAATTGTATTTCCGATATATACTTAAAAAGTAATTAAAATTGGCTAAAATTTTTAAAAACCACAATATAAATTGATTGGTTGAAACCATATTTCTCTTTTAAAGATATACTTACGAAAAAGAAAAGAAAAACTAAAATTGCTACGAGCAAGGATCGAACCTGGGCAGTCATGGAAAGGATAAAAGAGACTTACCACTAGAACACTGACAACTTGGTGTTTATTAGTTATACTATAATGTACATATTAAACGTCTTCGCATAAAACTGCTATATAGAAAAAAAGTTTTTTTTTTTTTTTTTTTTTTGTGGGGTGGCACGTGACCCCCCGGGACCCCACGTGGGTCCGCCCATGGCGTAGGGGTGGATATATGCAACTGCCTTATCCATGTATTGACATTCTTGACAACACTGAGTCACTGATGAGATTAATTGTCGCAGATCAAACAAGAGGACAACTATTAATTGTCTCAAACAAAGATTTGCTGCTATTTTGTTTCTTGCTAGTAGTATCATGTTCAATATTTTGCATAATTACTGCAGTGTCTTCATCGACATCATTTGTCTTGATTCAAACATTATTAATATTATTAATATACGTTAAACAGGATTCCTTAATTACTTGTTAATCCACATTAGTCATTCTTGCACGTTCATAATAAGAATATGAATATGATTCAAACAACAAAGTAACAAACTTTAATCTAAATAATGACATAAACATTAATAAATGGAAACTTGAAATAATAACAATAAAAGTTGAAGGAGAAGAAGATTATACCAAATTTGAAAAGATAATTGAATAGGTGAATTAGATCTAAAATATGATTATAAAAAGATTAAGTCTTAAACCCAAATTAAGTAGCCAAACTACCCTCTAAATTAGACTAATGAAGAGAAAATATGAGATAGAGACTAAGCTAAATAAATTCTGACATTTCTATCATCAAAGTGAGGTGTGAGGAGAGAGCCTTGCAATTTGGAAAAAAGGAACAAGCATCTAATATGTATTACCTTAAACCCTTTTTTATTATTGGGATTACAAGTATATTTTATGAGCTTTTAAAATAGGAAAATTTAACAAGAATAATTCATATTATTATGGTTCTTCTCATACTACTCTCACCTTCATAATAACCCACAATAAACCTAACTTTGCCTCCTCTCAATTCTGACTAAACTTGGACAAATTGTTACCTGTTGTTCCCGGTTAAGTTTGAGTTAGGCCCCGCTTTTCTTATTACGGTTTTTCTAACGTATGGCCTAAGGGCATACATTAATAATCCAAATGTGGTAAGATTTACAAGATATTCTTGTTAATTATGGTAAAAATGAGTTTATACTTAAGTATTTTATGAGAATATCTTGTAAATATTTCCACATTTGGATTATTAATGTGTGCCCTTACGGCACGCGTTAGAAAAACCGTTCTTGTTTATCTACATCTTTCTTCTCCAATTCAGCATTCTCCATTGTTAAAAGCCTTCAATGCCCCCCTCCTTTCTTCCCTTCTTTTTGCGTATAAATCTCTCATTATTTTTTCCCTGAAATTTTCCATGATGAAGGGTAGATTATCCTACAGTAAAACTGAGAAACTCAATCACCCTCACAACAACAATAATGCAAAATTTAGATACAAGAGTTGAAATTTTAACTCATCTTAATGCTTAAGGTGATAGAGCGACAAAGATAATTCGGTAATCTATGAACACTAGATTTATTGGTTGGATTGAATTATTTATCGCCTTTATCATCATAGTTAATCATTTTGTTTGATTTTAAAAAGTTATGGCATCATTATTCTTCTTCCTAATAATCAAAATAATCAAACTCAAGGAGATACAAATTGCTTACTGCTGCTTCAAATTTGCCTCATAATACTTATGAATATCTCATTCATTGATTTGCGAACAAACTATTTTCAATGGCTTAATTTTTGAAAGCATTGTTTAATGCTTAACAATGGTGTTTATCAATGCCAAAAAATGGTGTGAACAAGATCAGATTTTATGGCGGTCTAAGATCACGACTTAAGGGGTTTTGGTAGAATGAAGGAATTAATGAAGTGAACTCATTGGGTGAAAAAGTAAAAAATAATCATCCCCTATATATTAAAACACAAACATTTAAAGCCTCCACATTAAGTCAGCTCATCACAACAAAGTAGTAGACCCCACTTCTTTACCTATATTACTTTACTTTTTTTTCATGTGTATCATTTTTTTTTTCACTATTTGTTTTTTACCCAAATAAACTCAAACTCGAAAAACCGATTGAAAATATTTGCTGATTTTTTTATAAAACGTAAACAAAAAATTATGCGTCGTTGACATTTTCCCTACTTTCCCAACTTAGCCTTAACTTTTAAATCTGATTTCATCCGCCTCAGGCATTTTTTTAAACTTTATCTTAGATATTGTAATAAAATATACACAAATAATTGAGACGGCGAGAATACTTTCTATCTAATTTTTTTTTACTTTTACTATTTTAAATGAAAATCACAATAGATTTACCAAAAAAATAAATTGAAGAGATTAAAAATTAAACAAAAAAATAAATTCAACAAATATAAATTATAAAGAATAACGACAATGATTTGAAAAATCAATATATTGGCTAATTTCATAAATTTCACCCAATTAGATTATGTATATTTTGTTAATAATATCTTTACTATTTTTCACAAAAACACCCCGTGCAATTTTGCACGGGGTTAAACCAGTAGGGTTAGTTAATGGTATTAACATTTTTACCGGATATGAAAGTAGCCTGTCTACCGAGATAATCTAGCCCTTCTATCGAGTTTAGTATGATATGAAGGGGGGGGGGGTAATGTTAGGATTATTGTAGGTTTTTTTTGAAGTCGGGATTAGTACGAGAAGACAACTATAGGGTGGATTATTCATGTTAAAGTTTCCTTTAGGATTATTGCAAGTTATTTTTTAATATTTTGATGTTAAAACTAAAAAATAACTAAATTTATACTCCCTCCCATCCAAACCAAAGGTTACATGGGAGGGAACACAAGTTTTAAGAAAAAGTTGATAAAGGAAGGGTAGTATTGGAATGGAAGTAGGACCACTTGAATATTTAATGTTAGTTGGGTGGGTGGGGTAATGACATTTTGTGTAAATATATAGGGTAGATGAGGAGTATTTGGTCTTATTTGTTACCCAAAAAGGAATGAGTAGTTTGGTTTGGATGGTCCAAATAAGGTAAGTGTAACCTTTGGTCTTGATGGGAGGGAGTATGTATTATTTTTTAGTACTATTGTATGTTTTATTTAGTTTAATGTTTAACTGAACGAGCTCAAAATTTTTATAATAAAACTCATAATATTTAAAACAAATCTCGAAACTTCACTTAAAAACTCAGAAAGTTTACAACCAGTTTTATTCCATCCTATGTATAATCTATGAACTGGTGCAATTTGGGGGTTTCATCTATTTATATGAGATTGAAATACGCAAAGGTACAAAAGTCTCGTATGTGACCATCACAAACTTGTGACCTCTCACAACCGCTCTCCCACTTGCACCTTGTGAGAGGTCACAAACTTGTGACAAAAACTGCCCGTCACAAATAATAATTTGCCCATTATATAAAGGTATAAGAGTAAAAAATAATAGTGGCATAATACAAAAGGAAAATAAGAGCTTCAGCAAAAGTTGGTCCCGTGAAACTTTTGCTGGACGCAGTTGATCGAGTTCCAACGGACTGACATAATTTTCTCGGACGACAACAAAACCTCACATGTGGGCAGCCAAAAGAGAAACTTGGCCATGTTAGTCAAATGGTGGTTCGATTTTGGGTGCGGTGGTCTAGTTGATTGATCACGTTACCTGAAAAATAGTGCAAATTCAACGCAACAAATTATTGTGCATGGCGGTGAATTTTATGGAGTGATGAGTGGTGCAGGAGGAGGAACAGGTGGCGATGTCAAGCCACAGTGATGGTTTCAAGGAACTCGTCGTAGTGTTTGAGCCTATCGTTGGTGGCAGCTGGAACAACAAACCGAGGAGGTTGTTTTGCAGGTTCAATTGGTGTTACGAACTAGGTTGCTGTTGTTGTTGCTCTGTTTTGGAGATTGGTAATGCGATCTCAATTGATTTTTTTTTTAAAACTTGATTTGTATGTATGTGATTAATGGATGTGGATTATGATATGATGGTGACATGTTGACTTGGAGTTTGGGTGATTGATTGTGATAGTGATATATTAGTGTTTGGGGGTGTGTTTTATATGGAGCGGTTGCGAAAAAACGGCTGCATAGACTATCTGGGTCCCTCCTCATGGTTTTCCGCCATGGAGGAGACAGTGCACGTGGTAATGACCTGGGTCTGGGGGTGCGTGACTTACTGCAGTAGAGCTCATTGTGTCTTAGGTGTGCTTTGGACACGACGATGTGCTTGTTTATGACACCGCGATTGGTGGTACGACATGTGCTTCTTGATTGCACCGACGTGCGGTTCTTGATGACACCGGATATATGTGATGATGATATTTTGATTGCATATGGATTGATGATGTACATGTAAAATGACCGTTGTGTTTCTTTTATCTACTCCGATCCATACGATATTTTCGGCGTATTACGAGTAGGTGTGAGCATGTGATGATGATATGTGGATTATCATAGATGCATAGGGATTGATTACTCGGGCTTGGACGACATCACATAGTCTTCATGTGTTTCCACCTTAGTTTTTGAGTACTTTGGACTTATAGTTGATTGTATCGAATTTGACTTTGTAAAACTTTTATTTGACTTTTCTTTTTGGATCATCCATAACTTGTTTTGAGATTTCATTTAGGTACATCCTACCTCGGGAAACCGGGTCGTAACCCTTTCTCTTTCTCGGGAAGGCCTTGCGTAAAGGTTGTCGGGTAAGGCAACGTCTTACAAAGGGGTATCAGAGGGACAATCTTGGAACCTAAACCAATGAAATTAATGAACATAGGGTGTCTAATTAAAATGAACCCGAGGTGAGTTGATTGGAGTCAATTTTCTAAAATTGGGGATATGTCCATAATGGCACCACGGCCCTCTCATTCTCAAACTGTCACTTATCGTGGAGACCCTCTTGTTTTATATTGAAGATGGTGAAGAAAGCGGTCGTTAATCCGGATAAAAGTCTGAGTGACGAGGAGATTGGGCGTCTAAAAGATCAAAATGCGGCTCTTACGGAGGCGCTATGTGGGGTTGGAAGGCTCAAAGATAAGCCCGTTTACGCATCGGCGATGAGCTTTGCTATAGCTCGTCATCGACCGACCAGGTATGAAGGCTTATGGGCACCAAAGCTCCTTGATCAGTAGACGAGAGATATGGAGAATGTATTCGACGTAACACAATGTCCGGAGGCGATGAAAGTCAATCAAGTGTCTTTCTACCTTAGTGGGAAAGCGGGACTATGGTGGCACTCGAACCGCTGGCATGTCTTAAATCGATCTGGATGTCAAGCGGGACTATGGAGGCGATGAAAGTCAAGAATTTGACACCCATCTCGGTTGATTTGACATGTATTGAATTGATCTTGATGTCGGGAAATAGCCAGCTTGCCCAAGCTGATCTAGCTCTAGCATCAGCTCGAGCTGACCTGACAACGCAAAAAAAAAATATCGATGCCCCATTTTCCAAATATTAGATTAATATAAATAAGATATTTGGGGATCTATTTAACTATATCATTCTGTGTTAATTAACCCTATATCAAGTTTCATCCTTCGTAATTTGATTTCCTTAATCTACCTTACAAAACTCTAAAAATAGCTAATATTTTCTTAATCAATTTCTAATTATTGATTAATATTTCATATTATTGGACTATTTGAAGATTGGGTGACAACACTTTTCTTATATTTTAGGGTTTTTTTATTAATCTTCATCTATTCCCTTAATTAGTTGGTACAATTCTTAATCTCTCTTAATCTTTTCTTAATCAATTTAATTAATCATCATGTGTATCTTATCTTATGTTTATGTTGATGTTATTTCCGGCTTAATCTCCATGATTAGTGAGTAGTGAGTTAGCTAGGATTAATGGGGGATTATGGGGATGATTAGGGGTTAAATGCATGATTAACTTGTATTAAGCTTAAACATTGGATTTTTTTTAACTAATGCAATATATGTGTTTGATGAAATGTGTGAAACATTGTTTACATGTTCTATTATGTGTTAGTGTCCTCCTATAAGATCGAGAGCCTTAGGAGGGCGAGAACTTGCATTATGTTAGTGGGAAGGCTAGGTGTACGTGAGAGCTAGCCTATTCGACCTATGTAGGGGTTTAAGATTGAGAGTCTCATCCCATAGTCCGACTTAATTCATTAAACTAGGCTAGGATAGTGATCATGTACCTCATAATCTACCTCATATGAACCTTTTTATTAAATCTGGCAAAAGCAACCCGACCCGAATGACCCGCCCCGAAAAAGCTGACATGAGACCCGAAACTAACCCGAGTTGCAAAACCCGAATATTACCCAACCCGACCCGAACTTGACCCGAAGTTCGTCGACCCGAAATTGACCCGGCGACTTGAAATGGCCCGATCCGAAACAAGTAACCCGAAAATGACCCGAAAAATATAAATCTAACTGAACAAAAAAAACTTGAAATGACTATATACACCTTTTTTGTCTTAATTATAGACCCAAAAATGACCCGGACCCGAAATAACCCAACCCGTTGACCTGAAACTGACCTGATCAACTTACCCGAAAATCATCCAAAACCCGAAACAATCCGACCCGACCTGAACTAACCAGATAATATGATAGACGAGAACTGGCCCGACCCGAATTGGCCTGACCCGAACCCGATCCGATTGACCCGTTTACCAGGTTTACCTATGATCCATAGTTCCCCTTTTTATTGATAACAATTTAATTGCTTGATTGTTTGATTTACCTTTTCATTTATTGTTTTCTACCGCTTGTCAAACCGTCCATGTAAACCGACCTAAACTTACTTACTATGCTAGGTTGAATTTATAAATTTTGTTTGAAGCGTAAAACAACGAAGCGTAAAAAAATAATCTCCACGAAAATCTTTCTTATTCAGTATATATATACAGGTAAACAAGTGAGGTTAACAAGTGATCTTATCACATGGTTTAAGGGAAAATTATGTAAAAATTATCATAGTGTCTCCACGATAAAAAGACAATCGGCCAAATTAGTGGATTTTATGTATTGTTTGACTTTTGATATTTGTCTTACAAATTCTTATAAGTCATATCCTTAATCATCTTTAACAATTAATAAGTGTTAGTTTGTGTAGACACCTTATTTTGCACCTCCTCAAATTAAAGCCACTTGATAATGATTGAACAAACATGTTTAGCTTATGTCATGATTTATGACATTTCGTAAGTCGGTTAATAAACGATAACTCAAATATTTATGTCAACCCTTTTAGTTTTATCTACGTGCCAATACGATTATTTTGACTTAACTAGAATCAATTCAGAGTCTGGGTCAAAAACCGTCTCCATTTTCAGGATCCCGTCTAGTTCCGAGACGGAATATTTTTGGAAATTATAAAATGATATTTTGTTAAGACCATCCCCAAGCAAGGTCATGAGGGAGGTCATGACCTTGCTGGGTCACCTTAATCACATATTAACAAAGAAATTAGCATGACCCAAGTCACCAAATGACCCCAAAGAGGTCACCAATTGACCTCAAAGAGGTCACCAGTTGCCCTCTTTTGATGAAGATGATCCAGTTGGTGACCCAGTACGTGTCCTACTCTGATTTGCTACTCACAAATTTAAAGGACAAGCAACACAAATGTGTCAGGTTGTCACTCTTCATCTCTGTAAAAAAATAAGAAACTTGAATAAGCTACATAAAATGAGAAATATATACTAAATCAAATTAGAAAAATATATGAGTATAAAAAAAGGCTATATTTTTTAATTGCCCATAAAATGAACTCAACTTTGATATATTTTAACCCATTTTGAGTTCAATAAAAAGAGTAGAAAACTAACTGTATAAATAAATAAACATCATTATTATGCTAATGAAAACCAAATTAAATTGATTACCTCTATTAAGAGATTGAAGGAGATGATGATGGTGGTGACGATCTGGGTAAGAGACGAAATAAGTTTCTGCGAAGGTGAAGATGGTGAGTGTGATGATGCTGCCATGAATGGTGGTGAAGAAAGGTTGAAGATGGTGACTGGGTAGTAGATTTAAGGAGAGGAATTATAAGGATTTGGGGAAAGTGAAGAGAAAAGGGTAATTGAATATATTGATCTGGGTAAAGAGTAAAAGGGGTATTTATTTGGGGATGAATTGATTTGGGGATAGATGAGGGTGATATAGGTATAACTGTATAAGATGGATATTATTAATTGGGTTAGTATTTGATCCGTCTTAAGTTTTAGACGGATATTATCTTATCTTAAGCAAGACTTACTGTTTGTGAAATGAGATGGGGTTTTGTGGGAGTGGTTCGATTAATTGTTTTTTTTTTTATTAATTTTTTTAAAAGATATTATTTGGTTTAGTAGTGATAAATAATTTAAGAGATTTAAAAAATATAAAAAAAAAACTTATTATGAATTTGTTAGTAAATATTAATTGAAAATGTAAGAAAGAGGTTTGGGTGGGGTAGAGAAGGTAGGAAATGATTGAAAAAGTTGGAAAGTAAAAAATGATTGGATGTGTGACCTAAGTCACGACTTTCTGCTTGGGAGGGTATAAATGGGTCAAGATAATTATGGAGTGATTAAGAGTAAAAATGGGTCGTGACCTAGTTAGTGTGACCCTTGCTTGTGGATGGTCTAAGTATTTGAGTTAGGAGGTATTGACTTCTTTGGGATAAGTCTATATTCCTTTGTTCTGACAACATCGTGTGCTTTATTAACCTTCTGAAACTTGCATTTCTCCATAGTATGGCCTAGTTTCCGACAACATTTGCAGTAGTAGGGGCCTCACTCATATCTAATACTATGTGTGATAATACCATAGAAATGGGATTTTAAGATGACTTTCGTAGGGAGCTTCTCGGCCACATCAACCTCCATAATTACCCTAACCAAAGATAACTAGGTGTGTAGGTTGTAGTAAGATCTGCATACATAGTTTTGCCCACGGTGCTAGCTAATTTTCTCAACACCTTTGCTGAACACAAAGAATGGTTCTAGGTCAAGGAACAAAACCCAGGCAAGAACAACAGACATATAATTCATTTATGTAAAGAACTGTGGAGTCCATCTCATTAGAGTAAGAGTACTAGATCTGATAGCCCACGACCCTCCTTTAATAAGTTTAATCATAACTTCATTCCCCAAGAATCTAAAGCTATACCACTCATTATAAAATATTGCATAATTTGTTGGTGATCTGTTTTCCAGTATTTGGTAACATATTCTGTCACCTGTTTAAATGTGGGTCTAGCTCCAAAAAAAATGTGCATCAACATATAGGACCAAAAAATCGATTCATTAACAACTATTATCCTCAGTTTTATTTCACAACTTTATTGAATAATCTTTTTTAAAAGTATTAATACAATCCCATGAATTACATGATTGTTATGCTAGTGTTAATATTATCTTGTAACGTCGTATTTATTATTTAAATGACATGCGTTGTTTGTGGGCCAATGTTGGTAGCTTAACATCATTGGCCAAACCGAGAGTTTCAAGAAACTTGATAGTGTACCAAGTTACATCGACCTGCCACCATTCCAAGCCATGTCTAGCTGAGTATTCAAATGCATGGTGATTGTTATGCCAACCTTCTCCTGCCGTGAGCAATCCCAACCACCTGAAAATTAAAACATTTGATTTTGTAATTTACCAAAATTTGCTATGGTGATTTCTTTATATGTCGTCCTCATATACATATATATAGAGTATAAAGTCGTTTTAAATGACGCGACTAAAATAATACACAAATTATCATTTTTAATGTCACACAAGTTTGTGAGGCCTTGCAACCGATTTAAATAGTAGTGATTGTGAGATTCACAAATAGCTTTTCATTACAATTAAGAATAGCCAAGATAATATAGATGTACTCCTGCATTTTCTTTAACATGTTGCAGATGTTTTTGTTTGACTTTTTTAGATAAAATTTATATAACTTTACCCATTAAGTACATTGACAACATGAAAGAATTTAGTGATATGACAATTCAACATTTATCCAACTAATAATTTAATACTTTGGGAAATTATATTTTCGTTAAAAAAAGTAATATATTAGCTGTAATACTCAGGGTTTTTTTAGGCTGCTACTAAGCCATGCCACTCGATCGAGGTGCATAAATCGGTCGAGTACGGTGAGTACTTAGTCGAGTATTGGAAAACTCGGCCGAGTGAGGTTCCACTCAGTCGAGTGTAGTGTTACTCGATTGAGTGGTTGAAGTAGGGAGTATGTAGAAATATCTGTTATGTTTTACTCGATCGAGTAGTGGCGCGTCACCTGGACGAGTTTTGTCACTCGGTCGAGTGAACAGTGTACTAGATCGAGTGAGACAGCTCTGCAGTCGCGACCCTGTTATTTGGCAAATCTTAATTAGAGGATAAATTAATTTCTTATTTATTCTTAACCACTCACTCTTCATCTTATCAACTTAGCTTGAAACCTTTCTAAAACTCTCTAAATTCTCACTAATCATCCTCTAATTATTCCTTAATCTTGCCCTAAGATTCGTTTGGAAGATTATTCTTCTAGATCTTTCTTTGATTCTTCCAAATCAGTAAGTGATCATCATCTCTCATCTTTTGATTATTTTTTATCATCTTTAAGTTAGTTTTTGAGTAATTAGTTTGACGATGTTAATTAAATTGATTCTAGAGTTGAGATTAATCTTATAAGTTGAACTATATTGATTAGATTAGATTATATTGATGATATTAGGTTAGATTATTGTTACTAGGGTAGAAATTGTGGGAAATTGATAGAGATTAGAGACTATAGATTAATGATAACTAGTATAGAAATTAGAGAAAATTGATAGAGACTATATATTAATAATTATTAGTATAAGAATATGGGGAAAATATTAGTAATTATACTGTTGTATTGTTGTAGGTGAAGACTTGTAGAGGAGGACTTCTAGCTTCTTCCTCTTGAGTATTGCTTGTTGATTTGATATTGGTAAGGTAGAATTTTCTACTCGATTTACGTATGTGTGATCGATTGATGTGTCTGCTGATATGATTATGACATGTTCATTAGACTTTGAAAGTGAAGATTTGATTGTGTGATATTTTGGCGTTCAGAGGTGTTATATATTTATGTGGAGGGGTCACAAAAAATCGGCTCCATAGACTCTATAGGTCGCTCTTCATGGTTCTAGCCATGGAGGAGACAACACACGTGGTGATGACCTGGGTCTGGGGGTGACCTGCTACGGTAGAGCCTACGATGTCTATGGCGTGCCTTAGACACGGTGGTGTGCTTGTTTATGGCACCGTGATTGGTGGTTACCATGTGCTACTTGATGACATCGTGGTGCCACACTAGCTAGATATGTGTGATGACGATATTATGATTGCATATGATGTTGATTATGTACATGTAAACTGACTGATGTATGTTTTTAACTACCGTGATCTATTCGATATTTCTGGCGAATGGTGAGTATGTGTTTAGCATGTGATTACATGAATGACATGGATTGCTTGGACCGACTTGGACGTGATTGATAGCTAGTCGTCACGTTTTTATTTTGTTTGTAGATTTGAGTTGTGTAGTTTTCAGAGTCGGATTTGGATTTTTGATGATTTTGACATTTCATCCAATAATGCATTAAACGTGTTTTGTGATTTGAGTTTTATGTATATTACCTCAGAAAGCCGAGGGCGTAGCACCAAACTCACTCGGGAAAGTCTTTCTTAAAGGCTACCGAGTGAGTAGGGTGTTACATTATCATGTAGAATAAGCCTAAGTGTTTGTCTTAAAACCGTAAAGGTGTCAAATATATATTATGGTGAAAAGAAGAGGATATAAAATACAGTGTAGATGAGTTCGTAACTTGTCATGATGTATTGAATTTGAAGATAAATGATAAAATTTTGAAAAACGACAAGGTAAGAAATTCAATTTTAAAGAAGTATTGCTTGGTTGTAAAAGAAGGATAGAGGCATCGGTAAAAACTAAAAAAATAGTAAAACAAAGTTTAACGAATTGCATGTTTGAAAACATACAACTAGAATTAAATTCCGTAATTCACATATCAAGCGTTTGAAAAACTTGAGGATTAATTCTTCTAAAATTTGATAAATTAAATCCCGTAACTCCGTCTAAATTAACTTACCTTGAACTTAAGATAAACTGAAAATAATTCTTGTAAGTTTTGATCAATCTCCATATAGACAACTAAACATTTTTTTTGCAAGGAATTACCTTTTATTAAGGTGATTTTTTCAAGGAATTCTAATTGCGATCAACCAATTTAAACAATTACTTAGTATATATTTTTAGCAAGAAGATTATTACAGGAGTTTTCAATATAGTACAAATTTGTTAACATTTTCTTATATAATGAACATGATACATTAGAGAGTTGATTGAATTCGTCTTGTATCTCTATTTTTCCCTTTATGAACGAATATAAGGATTATGAATTTCTTGTAAAAAAAAGGAAAAAAAATTTGGCTGAATTACAATGTTAGTTACAAATATAAAATTAGAAAGAAAATTCAACCACACTTACCAATTATTTTTTGTGTTAGAACCACATTTGGTTGATAATGCCAAGTTTCATTTTCATTTAATGGTTTGTTTCTTAGTTATGATTTATGACAATTAAAGCTCTCAATTATTCATCAAAGATGGTGCAAGGATGATCAAGGATGAAGAAATCGTTAGCCTAAGTCAAATGTTGTAAACAAGGTTGTGTAGCATTCTTAGTTCGTCAAGTGACTGCAAAACCATTCAACAGTGCAAGGCACTCTGGTTTCTGATACAACGAAATGAGAAATTTCGAAAAAGTCAACAAGTGTTAATCCTTATTTTCAAAAGGTTGATATACTTTAAATCAGAAAAAAAAAAAAAGAGTGTATTTGCATGATAATTTAAAAGCTAATCTTATTAAAAGATCTAAGTTCCCAAAATGGAAATTCTACCTTTTCTATTTATGAAAAGATTTATGGTTCCAAAAAACTTTATGGTTCCCATAAAATTTTATGGGAAATACTATTTGCTTTGAAAGTGGACAGATTTCTGAGCCTACAAATTTGATTAGTATTTTTCAAATAAGATTAGACGTTGTGTCTACGTGATAAAAGAATAGAAAAGTGTTTTTGGGTTCCTTTCTCTACACACTTTTTCTTCTATAAATAATCTCCTCATTTCTCATTTATTGATAAGACTTTTAAGAGCATTTATTGAGAAATCTTTTCAAATTATTTGTGAGTTTAAAGCTTTGTTTTCAAGTGCTTGCTAAAATTGTTTTAAATATTAAATTCTTCACTCGTTTTTCAAAAGAGCTGTAAAATCTCCATGTATCATTTCGATGCACTGTGACATCTAAGTTTGTTACATGATCTCGTGTTGAAGTCTTAATTGTGATATCCATGTTCATTAAATGAAACGATTGAGATTCAAGACTCAGTAAACCTGTGAGATAGAACACATAAACTCTTGAAAGGAAGTAGCCTTAAGTTTGAGTGCAACCGGGGTTGGTTGGCGAGTTATTTCATTGTAAGGGGTTTAGTAAGTTTGAAATTTCTAAACAAGTAATAAAATAACATTGAACGCAAGTTTCGGAGTAGATACTGGACCAATTTAAAAATATCGTCTTGTTTGTTTATTTACTTTCACGTTTGTTCTCCTTATTTATTTACTGCCCATCTCGTAATTATGTTTGTGACACAGTCTCCCATACTGTGATTCAGACTTGCTGATTCTTCTTCGGAACTTAAATGCAATTGAGGTTCTCAAGTCTTGTACTTAATTGTTCTTGTTTGTGTTACCACATAACCAAGTTAAGGAGAAATTTTTAAAAGTACACCTAATTCACCTCGTCCCCTTCATCTTAGGTGTTAATCGTTCTTAACTCTTCATTTAAGAATTAAATATAAAATATAAAGAATAATCCACCACACTTACCAATTATTTTTAGATAGATCACCGGTATTCCAAGTTTGATTTCCCCATATATGACCGACAGAGTTCACTGAAAATGTGCTGTGGAAACCCCATGTAGTCCTGACACCCTGCACCACCATATTATCCCTACATTAATAAGTCTCTTGGAAGTCTCTCTTAGGATTTTAGTATTCCTTAAGATGAAAAATGAGTCAATATGTAATGCATAGTCATTCTTTTAAATGAGTCGGTATTCTTTTTGGTCAGGTTTTCGGGCCGAGTTATCTTTTAACAGGCCTACCTCGAGATATGTAATGCATAGTCATTAGTAGGTGCGGGTCTAGTAGTATTTTTTTCGGGTTATTGGCGGGACATGCTCATGATGTGTCTTAACTCTTAAGTAGGATCATATTCAGTTTAAGTTAGTTTTTCGAGTCATTTATTTAACATAAGTATTATCTTATGTTATGTTATTAAGTTTGAAACAATAATTTCTACTAATACTATTATTAGGTGCAATTATTTTGGTTTAAATTGAAACACTTAAGAAAAGTGTCAATTAGATAATATTATTTGATGAATTACATAGCTAATTTGTGATCTAGTCATCAACTATATTACGTTATTAGTCGTCATCTTCATCATACGTTGTTTCTGATTCGGATCGGGTTGAGACAATACTGTTGTTATCGGTTTAACTTCAAATCGAGTTTAGTCGATTTCTGTTTAATGAATTGTTGTTACTTTCAGTCTAGTTATTTGGATCAGACAAAACCCGGAAAGATATACTTTCAATGATAATACCAATTTCGGACCTACGTATATAGCCAATTAGTGTCTCGGGACACCCTAAATAGGAATAAGTAATCGCAAATTATTGTCTCAGACGGACCAAACTCATCTAAAATAAAGATGGGCTAAATGTCACCATTTTACAATAAAATGTAACTATTTTCTCGATAAAATCTTACCATTTTTTATTAAAAAGTGATAAATTTAGTTATAACATTTTATTATTAAATAGTTACACTATATTAAAAAGTTATAATTTTTTTTTTCTTAAAATAAGAAAGTCTTAGAAAAAAAAACTGTACTAAAAATAAATGCAGTAAATGAGTGCAGAGCACTTGAAACAAGAAAGAACTCATAAAGATAAAACAACAAGTTTCATTGAAGACGGACATTTGATTATTTAGGGTTTGTTTGGATGCGAGAATTTTGAGGGAAAGGAAGGGGAGAAAAAGGGATGGATGAGAAATATCTTGTTTGGTTAGCAAAATGAATGTAGAGGGATTTGGAAGGGATGGAGAATGGATCCTTAGCTTTAATTTCCCTTCTCCAACACAAATTATTTCCCCAACAACATAAGCAAGATTATGAGGAAAAATTACTATCTCCATTCCCTCTCCCGTCCCTTGCCCCTTCCCTCCTTTTTATCCCCTCCCTTTTCCCTTCACTTTTTCTATCCAAACATATCTCTTAGGGTGTGTTTGGATAGCAAAAATGGAAGGAAATGAAGGGGAGAAAGAAGGAGGGAAGAGGAGGGGAGAGATAATGGATGAAATTAGTTTCCCTCTAAATCTTGCTTATGTGAGGAAATAATTTGGCGTGGAGGAGGGAAATAGAGGGATCCATTTTCCCTCCCTTCCAAAACCCTCGACCTTCATTTTGCTAACCAAACAATGGATTTCTCACCCCTGTCTTTCCCTCCCCTCCCTTTCCCTCGAATTCCTCATATCCAAACAGGCCCTTAGGGTAATTTGATAAGAATAGCTAAATGTAGTAATGGTCTTCTCAAAATAATCCTCTATAGTGTAACTCATAATAATTTGATTTTGGCCTTCTTATTTCTTCTGCTACACCTGCCTTAAGTCTGACTTGTTATTATCGGTTAAGATATTTTGTAGGTTACTTTAACTTTGTGAGATACTTCCTCCGTCTCAGTCAACAATTTACACTTGTTTTATTTTCCCCTTACAAAGTAAAACAAGTGCAAATAAGCCATTCATTGGGACAGAGGAAGCTAAGTACTAATCATACATTATTCATCTTCTTCAATGTGCAAAACCCTTAGAAAACAAAAAAACATAGGGGTCTTATGTAGAATATCCCAAAATTCTACTAAGATTATACTCCCTCATATTCAATGTAATCTTTCATATTTTCTTATTCGGCTTATTAAGCTTTTCAACCTTATTTCACTATTTGAAAGCTTTGTGTGGCTAAAACTCAATTGCACATGGGGTTGTGTGTTTTGTGTGGTCGATATTCACTTCTTTAATCGAAATGCACTGATGAACGAAAATATTACATTAAATAGGATTAAATTGTTTTTTATTCGCTTGACTTAAATATGACATAAGTACAAATAGCTAATATAAGTTCATAGAGTGGTTACTCACCATTCCCCATACAACATAAGAAAATCCTCCCAAAGCGTAGAGAAGTAATCCGAGAGCAAAGTGGTGTAACAAGTAGGTGCTCCTCATAAACTTGTAAAAATTTTGTATCTCTAAGTCCTTTACAATGTCTGATCCACGTCGCTGAAAAAAAAAAGTTGCTTATAAGGATCGAAGAAGAGTGATATATTAGAAACTTAAGTGTTTGATCATTGTTGTCTAATATGCAGCACACAGAAAACTAGCAGTTAAATATCTAAAGTATGTAATTTTTTACTCAAATGTAGGAAGAATTATATTAGTAATAACAATGGACACCAAGCTCCTCAAAATGAATTTAGATATTTGTAGGGTGCTGATTTTCGCAGTACACATTTTACTCATCTCAGTACATTGTTGACAATTATACCCATTTCATTTCTTCCATCATTTTCCCTCTCTAACTTCTGTGTAATTCAAACCTCCCTCTCTTATTTACATTATTTTCCATAACCGTGTACTAAGTTACTATCTTGAGTATTAATATTTTATTTAATATGATGATGATTCAACAAAGAAAACAAAGAAGAAAATTTCAATATACCTACTTGCTGGGCAATTATTATGTTGATGTACTACATTAATGTGATATGCTAATAAACCAACCAATTACTAAATACGGTAACAATGGTAATGTACTACGCTTGATCTGGCAACTTTGTATACTACTCCATTAGCCACCGATATTGACCACCATAACGAGCGGCCAACTGCACCGACGACCACCGCTCGTCAGCCATCTGCGCTGGATTACTGTCACCCCAACGACCTTATCCCTTCTTGAACCTCTCCCTCATGCAAGCAAGTGCCTCTCGTCCTCTTCCTTTTCGCCGGCCAGTCCAACAGAATCCTACGACAAACTTGGGTCTTTCTCTCCGGCGGCGCTTTCCCACATCGCCGGTGACAACCGACGACACTAATATCTTCACTATTCCACACCAATTAACAATAATCAACTTGAACATAAACCCTAATTATAAAAATATACAAACTAACAGTAAAGAGTCAATTTGATTATTACTTTATCAGTAGTGAAATGGTGAATTACATACTTTTTTATATTTGAACAATTGAAGAATTTGAAGAAGGTTGAAAGAAGTAATAATTAAAGAGGTAACAACAGAGAGAAAAGGGAGAGAATTAGGTTTGATTTTTTTGTAAAAAGGGTAGAGAAATGGAAAATTTTGTGTAAAATGTACTGAAATGAGTAAAATACGTACTGCGAAAATAAACTCCGTATTTTTATAGGTATCTTTTGACACAAAGATCGAATGAATTGAAAAAAAAAAAGTAATTTTAAACAATATATACAAAATAAAAATCTTTCAACTTGCACATGACTACGATCCATGATTTGTAAAAAGTGGGACTATTTATGTCAATTTGTATGTGAGCAATGTTGGAAGTAATTTTAAGGCTAACAATGTTGTCTAGATACATTATATTATAGAGATGCCTCTCATTGCCTCGTAATAGCATCTCATCACTACGTGCATATTTTTAGCCATTAACTTCATATATATGGCCTATGTCTATTGTAATACTCTGTATTTATGAGTACCTTGTACGTACTCGGTCGAGTATGGGGCACTTGATCGAGTGGGTTGTGTACTCGGCCGAGTTAGGTCTATTCGGCCGAGTGAGTTTGTTGTGTAAGTTAGGGAGCCTTCTGCCTAGTTGGCACTCAGCCGAGTGAGTGTGCACTCGACCGAGTGCTTCTTGCACTCGACCAAGTGCGCCGGTCTGCGAGACTTTATCGGGCGGTTTGATTAAAGATACACATAACACGTATTAATGCATAATTTCGTCAGTTTACTATTCATAATAAAACTCCAAGTTGTCTAAACTCTCTAAAAACCACTCAAGCATCTCTAATCATTCATTCCAAGCCCGGATCGGATTGCTTCTTGTCTTACTTGTTGATTGCATTTGGTAAGTGATTCATCTTTATGATTATTGATATTAATGACTATTATGAGTATTGAAACACTAATTGAGTTGGGGGGAAATGGAGTTTGGTTAGTTATTGATTGTATGGTTATTGCATGTTTAGGAGGAGACTTTGTAGAAGAAGACTTTTGATTATTTGCTTGTGATTGCTTGCGAAATTGCGAAAAGGTAGGGTTTCCCTACTCAGTACCTTATATGTTAATCATTGTGATAAGATGTGTTATTGTGATGTTGTTACTTGTTGATAATGATGGTTACTATTGTGATGATGATGGAGATCGGGTTTGGAGTTTGGAGTGGTTACTTGGTTACTATTTGGTGGTTCGCCATGAGACTAACCATACCCCGAGTTCGCCTCTCGTGGTGAGATGAAATTTTGATGTCCAGTGCTGCGGTTTGGAATCAATAGGTGGTTTTTTAGGTCAGGGATGGTAACTTGATGCTGCTAAGGTGACCACTGCGGTGGACCTCCGGTTTTTGTTCCTTGGATGATTACTTTTGTTTTCTTGTACATTGATCGACCTATATTGTTACTGACCCCATATTGTTTTCTAAAACTGCTGTGATCCATTGGGGAATGGTGAGCAGTATGTAATTCGATGAGCTCTCGTTAGGGAGTTGATGGGATCGCCACTGTTGAATTATAACTTCTGCGGTTATCTAGTGTCATACACATTGCATTTATATTTACTTTACTTTATTAGTTGGATTATTGTTTACAACGGTGTGTCGTCTGTATTTTGTAATAATGTAACTCTGATTTAAATCATTGATTTAATAAGTATTGTTCTTTGATGGTCAATTTGATATGTACTACCTCAGGGGGATTAGAGTGTCGTACCAGGGGTTCTTTATGAAGCCTAAAGTGAAATTGATCGCGGCAATTACCTTGAAGTCGCACCTGAGGATGGAATAGCTACCCGATGATCATGTGCCATTTGAGGAACACCAGATTTGAGGAACAGAAAGCAGACTAGATTGAGGTGGTAAGTGAGTTTTTTTATGTCATTCCGGATGAGATACCAGGATTACCTCCGAAAAGGGATATTAATTTCAGCTTGGAATTGAAGCCGGGTACGGGATCAATTTCTAAGGCCCCGTATCGCATGGGACCGAAGGAGCTTGAGGAGTTGAAGAAGCAGTTGAATGAATTGTTAGACAAGGGATATATTAGACCTAGTAATTCGCCATGGGGTGCGCTGGTGTTATTTGTGAAGAAGAAGGATGATAGTTTACGGTTGTGCATTGATTACCGAGAATTGAACCATGTGACGGTGAAGAATAGATATCCACTATCTAGAATTGATTATTTATTCGATCAGTTAAGTGGAGGTGGGGTATTTTCAAAGATTGATTTGAGCGAGGTCGGGTTATCATCAGCAGAGGATAAAGGATAGTGACATTCTGAAGACGGCTTTTCATTCAAGGTATGAGCATTATGAGTATGTGGTGATGTCGTTTGGGTTGACGAATACACCAGCAGTATTCATGGACCTTATGAACCGGATCTTCAGTCCATATCTGGAAACGTTCGTGGTAGTGTTCAATGACGATATCTTGGTCTATTCTAAGACTAAGGAAGAGCATGTGGAGAACTTGAGGATTGTGTTGCAGATTTGGAGGGATAAACAGTTGTATGCTAAGTTGTCTAAGTGCGAGTTTTGGCTAGAGAAGGTGACGTTCTTGGGTCACATTATATCAAAGGAAGGAGTGATGGTAGATCCGAGTAAGATTGAAGCACTGTCTAAATGGGAGGCACCAAGCAAAGAATGTAGCCGAGGTGAGAAGTTTCTTGGGCTTAGCTGGATATTACCGGAGGTTCGTGAAAGACTTCTCAAAGATCGCTAGTCCTATGACAACATTGATGAGGAAGGAGAACAATTTTCGTTGGGATGAGAACTGTGAGACGGCGTTCCAAACCATAAAGGAGCGTTTGACCACAGTTCTTGTCTTACAAAGCTTTACCTGGTGGGAGTGATAACTTTGAAGTGTATACGGATGCGTCAAAGTGTGGATTTGGTTCTCTGTTGATGCGGAATAGGAAGGTGATAACTTATGCTTCGAGGCAGTTGAAGCCCTATGAGGAGAACTACCCTACTCATGACCTAGAGTTGGGTGATGTGATGTTCGCATTAAAGATTTTGAGGCATTATTTGTATGGGGCTACCTTTAGGGTGTTTTCAGACCACAAGAGTTTGAAGTACTTCTATACCCAGAAATAGTTGAACATGAGGCAGCGGCGATGGATGGAGCTGATCGGTAATTATTTAAATACTATTATATATGAACATTTTAAATAGTAATGTACATTTTTTTTACGTTCTTATTTTAAATATACATTTTTTAAATGCTTTCATACATGAAATCTAGTTGAGTTATAATGTTGTATGATTAGATTTGGAGAACGAAGAATTTGTACGATTTGATTAATAACATTAAATATTTTACTACCATGAAATTTTAAATAATGTCAAATTTGTATGATTGCTTTAACGGCGTCAGATTTGTATGATTCAATTTGCTTTGATTACATGCAAAGGTTGAATTATTATAAGAAGACTATGTATGATTTAGATTATTGCTTCTGAATAATCCATATGTGAATTCAAATGTTCGAATTAAATATTAACCATGAAAATAATAAACAAGGTCCAAAATCCTCAACCCAAATTCCACCGGGTCAACCTTCGCCACCGTAACCCTTACGCACTCCATCTCCTCAAAACCCTTCATGTCCTTCATCTACCATGCCATATTGCCACTGGAATATGTGACTGACCAGATACGGAAATGCAATGTTATGACAATTAGACCTGTTAAAATCAACCAGATCTGAATGACCTGACCCGTAAAGGTTGACTCTAAATCCGAAATAAACTCGAAAATGACCCGCAACCCGACCTGACTCGAACTCAACCCGGGTTTTGCAAGACCCGTAACTGACTCAACCCGCAACCACCTGTTCCGAAGCTATCCGACCTGAAACCACTTGACCTGAAACTACCTGACCCGACTTAAATGATCTGAAACGGCCTGAATTAGCTAATTCGAAGTCACTTTTAATAATTATACCTTAACACACTTTTAATAGCTCATACCTTAAAACACTTTTAATAATGTATGATCCGGATCAATAATGGTCATACCGACCAAAACCCATAAGGGTATTATTATTATTATTGTAATAATAGTCGATCAATTAAAGAACAACTTTTAAAGGTAATTTATCCGACCAAAACCTCCTACTAAGACATCAAGGAGTGACATTTGAGTATGATCTTAATACTCAATTTAGATTTTATAAACAAAATATCCTAAAATACTATATACTCAGATATTAAAGAATTCAATTAAAGTAAACTAAATGAACGAAAGAAAAAAAAATACAAATAAATGACATGACTCAAAATAACTTGGCCTAATCAGATTTTGGCCTAATCACTAACCTGTTATGAAAATCACCCTACCCAAAATTGGCCCGACATGATATAACCCGATCCGCTTGACCCAGAAATGAGTCGACCAACATACCCGAAACAGACACGAAACCCGAGAAGACACGACCCGCCCAAAATAACTCGAGAATGTGACAAACCCGAACAAAACTTATCTGAATTGGCTTGGCCTGAATCCGACCAGACTGACCCATTTGGTCGTCTATACTATTATTTACAATGTAAGTAGGGTCCACATGTTTTCCAAAATATTTAATTACTCTCTCTCCTACCCACTAGAATTATTTACACAGTAACATACTTTCATACACCAAGTTCATAATACATAAAAAATCTGGATTAAGACAATTAAATAATAAAATAATTTTAATAAATGTTGTCTTTGTAATATGATGTAACAAATCTAGAGACGGCAAGCTAATAAATCAAAAACAAAAAATAAATATTCACATAAATCTAAGAGAACCGATTTATTAAGAAAAATAAAAATCTCAAATAAACCGATTTACGATGATGAAAGTTTACAATAACGCTTGAGGCATTTGAAAAAATAGTACAAATAAATATTAATAATGAATCATCAAATACATGTAAAAAACTTGAACTAGTTAAATATAGAAAAATATGCATAAAAATAATATGAAGCAATTAAAGTTGGCAATAAAATATGATAATATTAATAAACCTCAAAACTTAGATAGAGTTTTCCTATATTTTATCAATAAATAATCCTTACAAATTGTTCTACTAAAATGAACTAAATTCATAATTTTATTTGAATTTAAATGTGATTATTAAGGATGAGAAAGACAAAAGAAAGAAATATTGAGAGAATGGAAAAAAGACATTAAACAAAGGAGGACTTGAGCAACGACAAGTGAACACACACAAAGGAAAAGTTAGGGTTTTGTTAATTTATAGGTCATTTTTTAGTGACGACTAACGATAGTGGGATATATACTTGACATAATAATGGCATAATATGGGCTAATTAATCAAGGGCTTTGTTCAGCCGCGTATTTGTCGCACAAGCCCAATTGTATGATGACATAATGATATACGAAGTATGGCATATTCCTAAAAAAAGTACTATAATATAAAATATATAAATTCTTATTTAATACGGTTATTATTATCCGTCTTAAACTTAACATGGGTTAAATATACTTATGTTGAATAGATATAACACAAGAATTTATCGAAAAAGGTAAAAAGATTTTTGTTATATACGATTTATACGTAGGGTGATATATGTTACCGTCTTAATCAAGACTAGCTTTACAAAATAATTTTTTTTAAGATGTATTTTTTCCGTCTTAAATATTTTGTCGTCCGTTTATATTTAAAATGAGAAAGACACTCAATAATACTTCTTCGTATGACTTTACATAATTAATAATATTCTTACTTTTTAATATAATAATATATCATCTACAGAGTACATCGTAGTATATTCTATTTTACTATACATCATATTTTTTTGGCACACACAAATACGGCCTGTAAAATAGGTTGGGCGGGCGGGTTACAGATTCGGACACTTTGGGTTCGAGTAAAATACATGTTGAGTTAATTTCGGGTTTGCAAAATACAGGTTATACGGGTTTTGATCGAGTTTCGGATCAGAAACGAGTCTGATTAACGCACTTTTACAAATGTTTATTTTCTGTAATTGTAATTATAAACATATAATTATTCTTAATTTTATATTTATCCACTTAATTATATCATGCATGTTTGTAAGAATATGCATTTTTTGTTTGATATATTTAGTATTGCAATGTTATAAGAAGTATTTGACTGATCTGTTGTGAGTTGTGACATGTACGTCACAAATAGTAACTATGTTTTAAAATAAAGAGTAACATATTTTATTACAAAAAATTTATAAGTTTAAATTATTTCTATAATTTTATACTCCCTCCTATTCAATCTATTCTTCCCCTTTCATTTTGGCTCTTAGATTAAGGAAATGAATTTTGACCACACAAAACACACTACCCCACACACAAATGAATTTAGACCACACAAAACACACTACCCCACATCCAAAAAAGAAAATAGAGAAGAAAACATGAATAATCGAAAAAAGAAATAGGGAAGAATACCATGAATAGGACGGAGTATTAGTTTTATTTACTTTAAACTCAACTTTTTAATAAATTTACCTATTTTCGGGTTTGTCACGGGTCGTGTAGGTCTTGACCCTAAATATTTGTGTTATTAACAGGTCGGGTCGCCTTCGGTTTAATTTAGGTAAAAAAGAACGGTTTTTTTACGTATTTATCTCGGTTTTCTGGCTCGAGTCATCGTTGGACAAGTCTTCAATTTAGTCTGAATTTCAGCCGGTTACAACCATTGGGAGATGTACCTTAATATATGCACTGTTATAAATTGGTTTAATGTCAAACTACAAAACTAAGCTGGCTTGGGAAATCTGTATGAGTTTTGACCATGTGTAGCTTAGATTTTCTTTCTCTTAGCAATCATTTTATATGATCCTAAATTATATAAAAATAGAAAATAAATAGACATGGGTTTATTATATTCTAATAATGCTATTATTATTATTATTATTATCATTATCATTATCATACATAATATAATTCAATTATTCATTCTGACTCTTATGCAAAATCTATTCGAGTCAAATCGAAAAACATATTTAAAAATATCAATGTTTTTAAAAGCAATTCCGTGCATTTTTGCACGGGTTTAAAACTAGTTTCCTAACATATCTGTAGTTATCTCATATCTTTGTGATTAGTAAATACTCCATCTGTCCCACTCAATTGTTGTCATTTGCGTTTCACACATTTGACAATGCACATTTCATTTCGAAAATATCTTTAACTACATAAGTGTGAAAATTATAAAACTTAAATAATCTTAACGTAGTCATTAGGACGAATCAAACAAGATCTCTCATGACTACATTTCGTGTTATACATTGAAAATTATTTTAAGCATTCTCTCCCTTTATAAATAGTGTCAAAAAAGTAAATGACAATAATTGACTATAACAGAGGAAGTAATATATCTTTTAGTTTCCTAGTTTCATGTCAATATCTAATTGTAATTTTTGTATTGAGGCTAGTATAAAATTAGGTCATTAATAGTCTTATGTTATTGCTTGTATAAATACATATCTAATTGTAATTCAAACTTCACATATCATACACACGAAATATCACAAATTCTTATTTCAGACGGAGGTATCCGTCTTAAGCTTAAGACGGATACCATATTCTCTCACAAAATACCCATCAAGGGTGAGTGGAGAGCACATGGGGGGAGCCCACCTTGTCCCCTCTACCCATTTCCTTTCACAAAATACTCGTTGTAAGATCCGACCCGTCTTAAGCAAGACCTATTGACGAAATATATGTGGGAGGGCAGTCTAGTAATTGCATTATATTCTATTTTAAGTTCTTACTCCTTTAGTAGCTATATAAGCCTACATATTCTCATAATGTAAGCTATCTTACCAATTACCATCTTTCTTCTTCTACTCTCTACATTCATTATCATTTTAGCTTGAATCCCAAGCGAATTTCTCCATCCCATTCATTGTTAGATTATAGTATTTAATGTTTTGTTGATTAAGTGTCGAAAGTTATCCCACATAGGAACATAATGCACTTACTATCTTTAAATTATCTTATGTAGTTAGTACGATAAATGGACTAGGGTTAAGATAATTGGGCTAAGTTAAGCAATGAGCTTAATTGTGCTTGTCTAGTTCTTATTATTATAATCATAGACTAATACTTAGCATGAGGCACGAACACGAGTTCATTCTGTCAAAATAAAACTGGTTCTTAATATATACATTGCCATAAAACAGAAGGAGGTATCTTTGCAATTGTAATTTCCTTATTATAAGAACTTGGGTACACGTTAATAAGCTTAATATGGAAGGAATCTCAAGATATTCTCATTAATTATGGTAAAAGTAGCTTTGTACTTGCATTTTTGATGAAAATATCATGAGATTCATTTCCTATTGAGCTTATTAACGTGTGCCTTTGGCTAAAGGCACACGTTAGAAAAACCGTTATAAGAAAACAAAACACTGTTATTATGATCATGGAGATTGGATAAGGCTGATATTCCATTCTTTGATTAGGGAATGGTAGGAAAATTTCGTAGGGATATAAAATATGACCACACACAATAATAAAGACAAGAATAAAAGGGACACAAAATATAACGAGGTTCACCAAAATGGCTACGTCCTCACTGCGGTTGCACTAGGATTTTATTGATCACACTCCGAGTATTACAATAAGAGTAATATACACAAGAGACTTAAGACCGCTCTTATTATTACACTTATAACTCACTAATTTATGAGGATTTGAGGGATGAGAAGAACTGAGCTCCTACTTCTCCTTTTATAGCAAATGATAAGCATCCTATCACTTCGTTGTTCTCTGTACAAGAATAACATTTTCCATATGCTAAAATCATACGCCAACAATGGTAGACTTTCTTGCCACACTTGTCCAAACAATTAATGCTCTACAACTTCCTTTTGCAGAGTTCACATTTATTTGTCAATAATAGACAAATGTAGCTCACATACTCTACGTAACTCCAAAACTGTAGGATAGTACAACAATCTCCTACCTCCGACATTTTTGGAGGTACCACTGAAACACCTCATGTCATTCATCGATCCACCTAATACAACCGCGTCTCCGCTCATGCCGAGTGCAAGAGCTCAATCAAGGTACTGTCCAACCTTGATCCTTTGTCATCCAAGTCTGTTCCCAACGGCAACCATATATGTCGGGTTTCACACATCGCTCCTCGGGGCGTGCACTCCCACCTGAACGAAACACCCTTTCTTGCCTCCTTGGAACTCCTTGAATTTCCGTACACATCCCAGCGTGCCAGTTTCACCTTGTGCGTTCTCGGACCACCTTCCGCCTTCAAGCCACCGACTTTACTCACACGGTGCTTAGTGTAAGGCTCGCTATGCATAGTTTTCGGATCCCGCGACAAGTCTCGTGAAACAACTTCATACTCCCTCCCTCCAGCAGCTACTTTACTCATGTCACTACACCCTGCAGTGGTGTACATAGTTCCACTCTTAGTCCCACGAGCTACTATCATAGCTTCTTTGACTATTTTCCAGGAACTTCCCTCAAAGACAACTTTGTAGCCTGCTTCATCGAGCTTTCCAACAGATATCAATTTCTTTTTCAAGTTCGGGATGAACATGAAATTCGTAAGCTCTCACCTACCCCCAGTCGGGGTCCGGATTTTCACATCACCTCTTCCCATAATTGACATAGCCTTACCATTCGCCAAGTAAGTCGTACCACACCTTCCACCAACAAATTTATGAAAGGAATTTATACATGGGGTAGCGTGAAATGACACATCAGAGTCTAACACCCAAGACTCCATCGGATCTTCGACACTCACAGCCAAAAGATCACCCTCACTCTCAACAGCTATCGCCGTACTACCATCCTCATAATTATGTCTCTCTTGGTTTTTCCTGGGATTCACACAATCCCTCCTGACATGACCACTCTCACCACAATCCCAACAAGTCGGACCACTTCTCATTCGTGACTTAGATTTTCCACGATGACCACCTCTATAATTTTTCCTCCCTCTACCCTCTGCAACTAAACCACTCCCATCATTGACTCCCGAGGTTTCACCTAATTCCCTCTTGCGAATACTTTCGCTCAGAATTAGATCTCGTACCTCATCAAACTTGAGCTTCTCTTGTCCTTGCGAACTACTAATTGCAGTGACAGTAGTATCCCAACTATTAGGTAACGAGGATAACAAAATTAAGGCTTTTATCTCGTCATCAAAATCTATTTTTACCGAACTTATTAGTTGCCTCGTGATCACATTATAATCATTAATAGGATCCGCCATTGTGGTTCCTTCATGCATCTGTAAACCAAATAGTCTACGCATAAGGAATACCTTATTTGTAGCAGATGGTTTCTCATACATGTTCTCCAGGGCATTCATCAGGTTAATCGTCGTCGCCGCACTCATGACATTGAATGCAACATTTCGAGCCAGCGTCAATCGGACCACACCAAGTGCTTGCCTATCCAATTTTTCCCACTCAGCCTTCTCCATGGAATCCGGCTTAGAGCCTTCCAATGGGAGATGCATATTCTTTGAATACAAATAATCGGTTATTTGCATTTTCCAAAAAGCAAAATCTTTCCCGTCAAATTTATCGAACATGATTTTACCTCCTTCCATTATTGCGACCTTTTGTGGTTCACTTTTCCCCCACCCTTACTCGCCCAACCGGGCTCTGATACCAGTTTGTAGGGAAATTTCGTAGGGATATAAAATATGACCACACACAATAATAAAGACAAGAATAAAAGGGACACAAAATATAACGAGGTTCACCAAAATGGCTACGTCCTCACTGCGGTTGCACTAGGATTTTATTGATCACACTCCGAGTATTACAATAAGAGTAATATACACAAGAGACTTAAGACCGCTCTTATTATTACACTTATAACTCACTAATTTATGAGGATTTGAGGGATGAGAAGAACTGAGCTCCTACTTCTCCTTTTATAGCAAATGATAAGCATCCTATCACTTCGTTGTTCTCTGTACAAGAATAACATTTTCCATATGCTAAAATCATACGCCAACAATGGTAGACTTTCTTGCCACACTTGTCCAAGCAATTAATGCTCTACAACTTCCTTTTGCAGAGTTCACATTTATTTGTCAGTAATAGACAAATGTAGCTCACATACTCTACGTAACTCCAAAACTGTAGGATAGTACAACAGGAATCATGGAGGTAATTTGCTTGATAATCCCATTAGCAATATAATAGGGGCTAATATTATCCTAAGGACACAGATTCTTCTCATCCTAATTTCGTTTCATTATATAGTATATTAGCATATTATGTATGTCAACATTCATTACAGATTCTTCTCGTTCGCGGTGGCTGAGTAGAGCGTTCACAAGCGTGATGATCGTCGAGGCACCGGTGGGTGGCAGGGGCGAACCGAGTAGGTAGCAAGGGGTAGCAGCCGCTACCCCAAAGAAGAAAAAAATCAGTTTATGCGCTCTAATTTGCTACCCCAAATCTGACAATAAAGGGATAAGTAAAAGAGAAGGTAGATAATAAGCATTAAAAGTGGCGTGACTTGGTGGTAAGAATTGTGGTAGTCCAAACAGAAGTTCCTTGTTCGAATCCTGCCACAGTCATAATGTTGTAATTTTTTTTTTCTCTTTAGTTTCTCATCAAATAAATTCTTTTAAGCTTTTAGTTTTATGTAACAATTCAATAATTAGTCCGTGACCTTTGATTAAACTTTTATTTATTGCAAATTTTCAAATTGGTTGTGTCCATAATGTGAAAATTTTAAGCTAAATTGTCCATATTGCATGTGCACTACGGAATATGAAATTTATTTTCTATTTTACCTAATGATTATGATTATTATAATAGTTAAATTTTTCTAAATCGTGTAAAATGAAGATAAGTTGTCGAATCATAATGTTAAAATTTTAAGCTATTACGGAGCATTGGTTATGGATTTTTTGTATCACAAAGCTATACAATCAAAATTATAGTCGGAAAAATAAAAAGGTAAAGTTGTATTTGAATTTTTATATGTTCCGACACATTTTGTCGTGACTAATTTATTTTACAGAAAACAATTACTCATGTGAGTTTATATGCTTAATATTTTCGCTACCCCAAATTTTTAATCCTAGGTTCGCCCCTGGTGGGTGGTTTGGCGAGAGAGTCAGTGGTGTTGATATAGGTTGGTGACTTGGTGGTATGGTTGATGCTCGTACAAAGAACGTAAAATATTTGGAAGAAGAAAAGAAATAACGAAAAAATGTGTGAATAAAATAAAATATTAATAGGAAAATATTAGATGATAAAATATCGTCAAATTCTAAATATTTTGGTAGAGGGAAACATATATATTTAGGAGTCATAAGCTAACACTATTTTATATAACAAGAAACCCGCATAAATTACTTATTGAATTCGTTACAAAATATTTTATTTTGATAAGCAAATATATTATATTGATAACTTGCAAATTTAAATACAACTCCTTTTACACGTGTTCCTCTATATACCCTTTTTAAGGTCAAACTTTAACTTTGAGTCTTTGACCATGTATAAATTGTAAACTATATTATTTAATAATAATTTTTTTACATAGTTACATTTGTTAGAAAATGTCGTTCATAAAAAGTTACGGAATATTTTCAACCGATAGTTATGATATATAAGTGCATAAAACTATGGTCAAAATAGAAAACCGTGTATAATGTAAATGAGAAAACCATGTGTAAAGGAAGAGAGTATAAGATCACGGGTTATAATAATAAAATTAAAATATATATAAACTAAATTCTAACTTTGGGCTATTTCCTATTAGACAGGTATATGGGTTGGGAATACATTAATTAAGATAAATATTCAAATTTTAAATTCTATTTACGAACTTTATATTTTAATTTCTAAATATGACAAAATCAATGTTAAGTAATATTTCATCTCATATTCCACCATTGCCACGTGTCAGTACGTTACTCGTAGTTTTTTAAAGATTCTATGCATTATTGAAGAGTTGATCTCGAGTCTGGTTTGGGCCAGACTTGCCTTTTGAAAACAACCCATTTGTGCGGCTGGATCGAGCCAAGGTCAGGCATGCGCTATTTGATCAACTCTAAGTGTGCCATAACGGCTAGACCTGACAAATGGGTCAAACGGGTCGGGTTTGGGTCGAGTCAGTTTGGATCAGGTCATATCGGGTTTGGGTCAGTTTTGGGTTTGGGTCACTTCAGGTTTGGGCCATTTCGGGTATGAGTCATTTTGGGTCGGGTTATTTTAGATTCATATCCGATTTATTTAGGTCAAGTTAGTTTTCAAGTCAAGCCTGACGTCGAGCCAAACTCGCACGGGCTGACTTCGACCAAGCCGAGCTTGAGCTGTACGTGGGCTGTCTCGTCTCATTATCAGTTTATCACCCGTAATCACAATAAATTGGGTCAGTTAGGATCATTTCAAATCAGGTCGTCTGTGGGTCGATGGTTTTGGGTCGGGTCTTTTTCGGGTCAGTCAAGGTTCGGGTCGGGTCTGGGTCGGGTAAGGTCAATTCGGGTTTCGGGTCATCCTCGGGTCAGACAATTCCGGGTCGCTTTCGGGTCTCAAGTTAGCCTTATCGGGTCGGGTTATTTGGGGTCGGGTCAGTTTTGTCAGGTCTAGCCATAACTATTTAATTTGACAGTAGGTCTCCTTTGTGACGGGTCGGACCTTGCGACGGGTTTTTCCTCTAACAAAATGGGTAGAAGGAACATGTGGGGCACATCCCATGTGCTTCCCCTTTTCTCTTAAATGGGTCATTTGTGAGGGGAAGTGGTACCCGTCGCAAGCTTGTGACGGATACTGCCCGTCACAAACAAGAATTTGTGTTAATTTGATTCGCATGGAGTAGTGAATGCAAACACACCAACCTAACTAATACTCCCTCATATTCAAAATAATTTTCCGTCTTTCCTTTTTCATCTATTCACAATATTTTCCATATTTTCTTATTTAGTAAACTTTTATAATTATTTTAATCACTTCACCCCTCAACAATACCTCACAATACTCATACTTTATCTTATTTTAATCACCTCACCTCATAACGATATTTATTTTAATTACATCACCCTACATTAATAGCTCACAATACATTCTCTCTCTTAAATCACCTCAGCACAATACTTTATCTTATTTAATTAACCACCCTCAATTTTTGTTTCATACTTGAATAGAGAAACTTATTATGAATAGGATGGAGTATAACAAAATTACGAGACTTTCTATCTACTTTCTTACTCTAACTTTTTCCGCCTTCGTTTCTTAAAACCCGTTAAATAATCATCAATTTGTTTATATAAAAGTTGAATTGCTAAGGCGAAAGAAACTATATTTAATCCGTTTATGAGAAGAAAAGGTTGGAACGAGATTCAAAGAAGAAAATAAATAGTGAAATTCCACAACGTAACTAATCTAATTTAAAGCACGTCGTCTTTTTAGCACAAAACAACTATGAATAATAAGTCTGTCAATTTATATTGATAACCTATTGGTCTCCTTTAAAATGAATATATCCATTTTAAAAGTAAAATGGGTTAAGTATTATCTCATATAATAAATAAAATAATGAAATTGTCATTTCCTGACCATTTTAAATTTTTTGGTGATTCATTTATTTAATGCCTTTTATTATTCAAGATGAATATGTGCATCTTAATTAGTTTTAGGAATATAACAATACACAAATTCTCATTTAAAACGGATATTATCGTCTTAAACATAAGACGAGTCAAATACATATCAAATCACCCCAATTATTACCTAAAAAATACCAAAATTTAGCTTTAGTACCATCATGTATTTATGTGGTAGTATTTGACTCGTCTTAAGCAAGAGTTACTCCACTATAAAAAAAAATAAGTTATCATAACCTGGAGTAATAATCGTACCATTGTGGATACATTTAACCATAAAATGATGATCACAAAATTCCGTCTTATTTGTTTTAGACGGGATAGGCAGTCTGAAAGAAGAATTTGCTCATTACAATAATACCGTTAACATAAAGTCATTACCTTTTCAGCAAGGACAGTGGTGTCAAAGATCCAACTTATGTGACTGTACCAGAACCCTTCAAGTGGACTATGCGGATCTCGTTGAGTGTCCGTAAACTTATGGTGGTATCTATGTGTCCTCACCCATCCAATTGGATCTCCCTATTTATTCAACAACACGCCCATTAAAAACATCATTAAGTCTCATTAAACACGGACCAATTCTGTCTTCAACTGAAGATGGGCTAAATATCTCACTTTAACCACAAATATAACTAGTACCATATCCCTACACAGACCATGCATGTATATAATTTTAAACAATATACTGAGGTTGTATGTAAAAGTGTTCTTCAATGATCAATACGTTATGTAGAAATTCATAAAGTTACAATTTGTACTTAGTATTTAATCAATTGTGTAATACTAATATAATATATTTATTTTAATATTAATTCTTGTGAATTTTTTAAAAAAATTGAGTTGCATTCACTTTTGGTGAATGTAACATGGGAATAATTGTTACAAATGAAGCTTATGAGTTCTAATTTTACAATTAAACAAAGTTATTTAGTTCAATTAACTTCTCGCTTAAGTCATCACAACATAACTTGGTTGGAAGCTTAAGACGGGTCGTCCTATTTGTTCCCCCACTTACTCTTTGTGAGGGGGGATTGACCCGTCTTAAACTTAAGACGGGGCGCCCCGTCTTAAAAGAGAATTACTGATCTACTAAAAGATTAAGTGAAGCTCCAATTTTTCCGCCAAAAACATAAAACCTATAAATGGGTCATGCTTTATATTTGTAGTCTATACTATGTTGGGTATAATTGTATAAACGAGTCTAATCTTTTAGATTGAAACATCTATAAAGATTAATAGTTTAAAATTTACACAGGCTTATCTTAGTTTTTTTACGGTGAAAACAAAAATTCTTTTTATTTTTTTTATAAGACCTTTATGATAAAAAAAAATTTCATTCATTTTTTTTCCGATCAAAAGTTGCTGCAAAAAAAAACGACTAAATATTAGTAAACATTTATACACTAATATCATTTGTTTCATGGGATAAAAATATAAAACATTTTCTTTAAAATACTCATTATCATAACTTTTTCTGCCTTTAATTTTGTTTCTCAAGTTAAAACACAAGGAAGATAAACGTGAAAAATAAATAAATTATCGACTTAAAATATGTTTTTCTGTAAATAATAATTCACTAATAGTAAAACTCTATATATATTGTGCATTCATCGCACGAGCTCTATACTAGTAATTGATCAATTAGTACATACAATACTCTCTAATTATGCTTTTGTCAATACTTATTTTGTCTCAATTATTTATTTGTTTTTTTTATTATTGGTTAAGAGTATTTTAATCAAATACAAACAAATGATTGAGACCGAAAAAATTATTCTTATTGAGAAGACACGTCCTCTATTCACATTCGTTAGTAAAAAGTGTACTCTTTTTACTAAATCATTTGTTTGTCTTTTTTCTTTCCTTCCAATGGGCCTGTTCTTTTCGACTGAAACGAGTTGAATTGAATTAAATGGAGATGAGCTGAAATCAACTAAACTGAATAAAGCTAAGATATAGTGAATGGAGCTGAAGTAATACTTAAATTTTTAAAGAGACGGTGCTAAATAGAACTGATCAAAGCTAAACTAAAACGAACTGAATAAAGCCAAACTAAAATAAAATAAGCTGAATTTAAGTCAGAAAGAACTTAATCAGAAATCAGATGTACAAACCTGGAGCGCTAGACAACCAAAATAGGCAAACAAGTACTCGAGCCATTTAACAAGTTGAAAACTCCGGTGCGTCAAATTTCTATGAAACGAGAGTGTAACACCCAACACCCCAGTCAACAAATGAAGACCAAAAGCAAGCCAAAATGCACCCCAACTAAAAGTAAATGGTGCAAACATAGCCAAACCATGTATCATAACCATCACTATTAACCTCCTTACACCATTTACATGCCATTTTCTTTTTTCTTGTGACCTTCTAACTACAACATTTGACAACCAAATCCTATGGCCTTTGAGTTCAAATTCCGTGTCAGGAATAGCGGACTTGTCAAATGCGGTTACTGATACCTTTGCCTGAACAGTTGTCATGAAATTTGTAATTTTAGATTTTTTGTAGTAAGTGAAGTTATGATATAATGCGCTTATATATAACCGACTTGTAATGAACTAACTAACAGTCTAACTAAAATGGTTTTAGGTTTGAAAACGTACTTACGGCTACGTATTGATTAAGTTTTTGCTGTTAATTCCTCGTAATTAACTCCGTTTTTGTCTATCGTAGTATGTCAAATTTTAACAGCAAACCAGGTCTTAATCCTACATTAAGTATTTACACGAATTAGTTCAGTTCAATAGTTCAGGTATCCAAATTATATTTTCTGGTCTAAGTAAACACTGTCTTTATGGTTTTGTTTCACAAGTGATATATTTGGTCTAGTAAACACCGTTTTTACGGTTTTGTGTCGTGATTCCTAATGGTATGTTGCCCAATGACGTAAGTCTCGCGCACTACTGACTTCCGCCTTCCGGAGTCCTGATGCATTAACTGCTAGGGGAAGGGTCCTTTAGCTAATTAACTAGGGTGACTTTGGTTACACTTCTTAGTAAAAGTTAGTTTATATTGCCGTGATTTTGGTAATAAAAGTCTAACTTAGTTGATAAAAGAAAAGTCCAACTATGTTGAAAATTGGTGCAAATAAAACTTTCAGGCCAGGGTTAATTTGAATATTGATGACCCATAGTCCCTTTAACATAAGGGGCTCGTCTTACGGAAGACGGACACTCTTCATCACAAACCGAAGACGGATAATGCCCCTCACACATTATACAAGTGGTGGGTGGGGCCATCTGCTCTCCTCACTTGCATATTGTGAGAGGGACACTATCAATTTTCAGACGGATAGTGTCCGTCCTCAACGAGAATATGTGCAACATAAAATATGCTCCGTGCATATAGTTACTTATATTTATTGTTCCACGCACAACCGCTTTTTTAGTTAAAATAAAACTTATTGTCGAAAATGTGGTTTAGTTCCCTAAAATGACCCGTTGGCCGTTGATAATTGAGACGGACCTTTATGAGATTCGCAAATTAGATTTACCTACAATATCTATCGATATAATCCAGCTTGTAACTTTGTAAGCATATGACTGAGTAAATAAAAACTAAATAGTGTTATGTAAAACAATAGGTATTTCAATTATATATGTAGCATGTTTGGAGAATTTGTTAGATCTTTGAATGTTTGGGAAACGCTATCAGTATCTTGTCACCTCGGATCAACATAACAAAACAGAGGAGGTGAAGTTGAATGATCTAATCAAGAATTTGAGTGAAAACGTGAGGAGAAATATAGTGTTTGATAATCAGAAAGAATGAATATGAGTTATGTGTGTTGCCTTCGCATTATTTTGGTACTCAATATATATACAAATAATGATATATGGAAACTAGCACTACACAAGTGCCTAGACTAATGTTACACTTTATAAACATGGGAACTAACACTACACAAGTGCCTAGACTAATGGTACACTTTACAAACATGGGAACTAGCACTACACAAGTGCCTAGACTAATGGTACACTTTACAAATATGGTGCAGAAAATAAGGACGATACATACCCCCCTCAAGTTGGAGCATGTATGTCGGAAATGCCTAACTTGCCCTTTAAATCTTGAAAACGATGTCGGCCCAAAGCTTTTGTTAAAATATCCGCACGTTGAGAGTGAGTATGGATGTACCGAGGAGAAATTATGCCACGACGTATCTCATCACGAATGAAATGACAATCGATTTCGATGTGTTTAGTACGCTCGTGAAAAACCGGGTTATTAGAAATGTAAATAGCCGCCTGATTATCACAATGTAACGGAATCGGTGTAGTGGTTGAAATGCCGAGGGAATGAAGAAGATTTTTGAGCCACAAAATTTCACAAGTGACGGAGGCCATTGCTCGGTATTCGGCTTCGGTGGAAGATCGGGAAACCGTGGTTTGCTTTTTAGTTTTCCATGATATAGGAGAGCCGCCAAGACAAATGATATATGCTGTAAGAGAACGACGCGTGATAGGACAACTAGCCCAATCCGCGTCACAATAAGCAGTAAGATCGAGAGGTTGGTTAGTGCGAAATAGGAGACCCTGACCCGGACTTCCTTTTAAATATCGAACCACACGTAAAGCTGCTTCCCATTGAGAATTCGTTGGTTTTTGCATAAATTGTGTTAAAATGTGAACAGAATAACATAACTCGGGGCGAGTGAGAGTGAGATAGATAAGCTTACCAACCAAATGTCGGTATTTCGTGCCATCGGCTAACAAGGGATCAGAAGCGAGAGCAAGACAATGTTTCTTATCCATAGGAATACTTGCCGGTTTGCAACCGAGTAGACCAGTCTCGGCCAAAATATCGAGCGTATACTTCCTTTGACAAATAAACAGACCCAAAGAGCTACGAGCTACTTCAATCCCGAGGAAGTATTTGAGCTTCCCCAAGTCTTTCATCTTAAAGCAAGTAGAGAGGTAATCTTTGAAGGCCGAAATGGAGGGAGAGTGATTACCCGTGATGACCAGATCATCGACGTATACAAGCAAATGTAATTCAACCCCCTCTTTGCGATAAGTAAACAAGGAGTTGTCAGAGGGACACATTGAGAAACCGTAAGTAACTAAGGCGTGAGTTAGTTTGGCATACCAACAACGGGGTGCTTGACGAAGGCCATAGAGAGACTTACGAAGTTTGCAAACTTTCCCTTGCACACCCCGACTAAAACCCAGCGGCATACGCATAAAAACATCTTCGGACAAATCGCCATGAAGAAAAGCATTGTGAACGTCCATTTGATGAAGCTCCCAATTACGACTCGTCGCAAGAGCAAGAAAGGTACGGACCGTTACCATTTTAACCGTGGGAGCAAAAGTCTCATGAAAATCAAGTCCCTCCTTTTGATGATTGCCAAGGACCACTAACCGAGCTTTAAACCGCTCAACAGAACCATCGGACTTATGCTTAATTTTGAAAACCCACATACAACCAATGGCGGACTTGTTAGGAGGCAAGTCCTCAATAGACCAAGTGTCATTAGCTTCTAAAGCGGAAATTTCGTCGGCCATAGCTTGACACCAACGTGGATCTTTGAGAGCTTCTTTGAACGAATTGGGTTCCTTGTCCCGAGTAATAGCTGCAAGAAAAGCACGGTGTGTAGCAGAGAAAACATCACAATTCACAAAATGTGTAAGAAGGAAGGAACAACCTGAGACGGGACTGAGAGTGGGTGACGCAGAGGGAAGCACGGACGTGTTAATGTGATGACGAACATAGTCGGAATGTTGAGAGTTGGGAATTTTCAACCGGTTACCTCGACCAAGAAGCTCATCAAAAAGTTCCGTGGAGTGATCAGAACCAGCAGTAAGGTCGCTACTGACCACGGTGGGAGAACCAGGAGTTTGGGCAGATGCGGAAGTAGTGATGGTTTCGACCGGCCCCCCCTGAACAGCCGCCTCGAGTGTACGGGTAGCCAAAATAGGTGGCGGGGGTGATGGGTTAAGAGAAGTGTCATCATAATCGGGCGTACTAAGGAAAGCCTCACCGTTATCGACCTCAAGTTCAGAAGAAGCAATAGGTGCTGCGGCAAAGGGAAACATGGTTTCCTGAAATTGAACGTCTCGGGAAGAAAAGTAATCCCCGGTATCCAAATCATATAAAGACCATCCCTTCTTCCCGAAAGGGTACCCAACAAAAATACAGCGTTTGCTACGAGTATCGAACTTATCTGAAGGAGCCAGGTTCTTTGCATATGCCAAGCACCCAAAAACACGCAGTAAAGAATAATCTGGTGTTTTACCATTAAGAATCTCGAAAGGAGTCTGACCTTGAAGAATCCGAGTTGGAGTACGATTTATGAGATGTGCAGCGGTAAGAACACATTCGCCCCAAAAATCGACCGGAAGTCCACTTTGAAACCGTAGTGCCCGAGCGACGTTAAGTATGTGGCGGTGTTTTCTCTCAACCCGAGCATTTTGTTGCGGTGGGCGAACCATTGAAGATTCATGAATGATACCATGCGTCCGAAAATAAGGAAATAAGGGCTTAAATTCGGAACCATTATCACTTTGGAAAATTTTAATGTCGCGGCTATATTGTCTTTTGACAAGAGCGAAGAATTCCCGTAACAATTGAGCACTTTGATCCTTTGTTTTCATTTAGAAAACCCAAATACACCGGGAATGATCGTCAACAATAGACAGAAAATAACGAGACCCACAAGCCCGGTTAGGAGAAGACGGACCCCATACATCGACATGAATTAATTCAAATAATGTCTCGGCTTTATTATTGCTTGATGGAAAAATAGAGCGGGTTTGTTTGGCCGGAAAACAAATATCACAAGGCACGGAAGTTGAACTAAGATGAAAATGTGGGAAAAATTTCATAACTCGTAAAGACGGATGCCCCAAACGTTGGTGCCAAAGGTCGAAACTACCACATTAACACGTCGTGCAACATCCATCGTCATTTGATATAGGCCTTGTATTAAGTCACCCACTCCAATCGTCGTCTGCAAGGTAGGGTCTTGAATTACACATTGCAAATTAGTGAATTGGACATTTAAATTTTGAGACGATAATAATTGAGAAACCGATAATAAGTTACAAGTAAACCCGGGAACATATAAGATATCGTTCAAACAAAGAGATGCGTTAATATGGACCCGACCCGAATGGGTGGCGTGTAAGCGAGACCCATCGGGCAAACTGACGGCAAGAGGAGGTACGGTTTTAGCAACGACAAATAATGAAAAATCGCCACAAACATAGGTAGAGGCACTCGTGTCAATTAACCAAATTATATTACGCTTACCATTCAAGCGAATTGAGTTGACACCCAAAAAGTTCTCACCAAAGACAACTTTGGCGGAATTATTGTTGACGGTATGAACTTCGTCATCTCCTGCCATTGTGTGGACGGATCGTTTATTTGGAATTTTTGAGAAAATCCTAGTCTACTGATACCATATAGTGTTTGATAATCAGAAAAAATGAATATGAGTTATGTGTGTTGCCTTCTCATTATTTTGGTACTCAATATATATACAAATAATGCTATATGGAAACTAGCACTACACAAGTGCCTAGACTAATGGTACACTTTACAAACATGGGAACTAGCACTACACAAGTGCCTAGACTAATGGTACACTTTACAAATATGGTGCAGAAAATAAGGACGATACAATGTATCGTCCAATAAGAAATAGAAAGGAAATTGATGTTAGTGATTTTGATCACAAGTCATTTAAGTACATTCGGGTTTTCAAGTCAAAGTCGGTTCTTGAGCTCGTAAAGGATATAATGTGAGTCGGGAATACGGAGTGTATGCTCATATAATCGTATATCGAGTTCATGGTTGTAATGGATAAGGAAATGACGAGTTTATTGTATTTTATATCGACTCGTTATTTGTGTTTAGTTTTATACTCGGTTTTACTAAGTATTATACTTAGTGTTTTGCGTAAATAAAACATGGGAGACATAACCCCGATCGGGTGGCCTAACCCCGATAGGATTTGGGGTCTGTAAAGTCTCTGATTATTTATATGTACCAAGATATACCAAACCCCAATCGGGGTTTCAGTTTTCTGGGTATTTGTTCTGTTTTCCGCGCGCTTTTCACTTGTGTTGTTTGGGTTTCGAATGAAACCCAACGACGGTAATCTTTGGGTGTTTTCCCATGCATTTATCCATTATATAATATATGTTTATATTATGTATCTAATCACATAAATTCTTATATATATGTGAAGGGTTGAATGAAAGAATACACTTTACTTCACTTTCATTTTTTCAGATTTTGACAAAACAAAAACAAAAGAAAAACTCTCTTGTTATTTGATCTTTGTTCTTGCCTTAAGACAAAGTTGTAATCGTCGTATCCTCAAGGGAGTTCGTGATACCCAAAGGCTTGTAGGGTCGAAATACTCTAAGGAAAACGCATTCTTGCGTGATTCGATTGGGTTATAAACACCGTCTTATAGTTTCGTTTTTCATTTCAGTTTTAGAGTCTTTGTAATTACTAGTTTGTAATTGTTTTATAGTTTTTATTTACTACAAAAACTACAACAATTGAGAAATCGGGGAGCTGGCAAAATGGGGCATAAGAGAGAGTCCTGATGAACGGCCGACTATGAAAGTCATCCTAGCTACCTTACGAGCCATTGAAGCGATGTTGAAAGATGTGAAAGCCAGAAGAAACTGAAGTTAAAAGGCCATCCTAAGACCATCAGCATATTTGTTCAATGTTCTATTCTTTCTAATTTGATCATTTATCGGAGAGTTTCGTACAATACTTCATAATACTCGAACATTGATGAATAAACAGTTCATTCTTTCTATACCAATTATACTTCCTCTAAATTTGTCATTCAGCTGTTGCAATTCTATTGAATCATCCAAAAATAAACTGTTGCGACTCTAAATAATTAAAGAAAGTGTTTATGTATGAGCTTGCAGCCAATCAAATGACAAATCAAACGTCTTTATTAGCATTGAGTTATCTAAACGAGCATTCAGGAATAAATTGTTACTTTTTACACTTATCAGCATCAATACCAACATCACTCGTTGCTTCACAGGCTCCTACGAATACCAGAATAAGAGGGGTTGGATATACGCAATAGCCTAATCCATGTGCTGACAGCACTGAGACACTGACGAGATTAATTGTCGCAGATCAAGCAAGAGGACAACTTCTCAAAGAAAGATTTGCTGCTATTATGTTCCTTGCTAGTAGCATCGTGTTCAGTACTTTGCATAACTACCACAGTATCTTCATCAACACCATTTTGCCTTGATTTTTCACACTCTGCCAGTAAAATCTTGAAGGTATTATTGCAGTAGTTCGCAGCTTTGCCTACAGTCATTCCCTCGATAAACTTGCCTGGGTAACTTTCTTTCTTATGGTCTCCTCTTAAGCATGCTGCAAGTTGAACCAGGTCTTCTTGGAAATCTGATAGCTCGTTGTGTTCATGCGGGTCAATGTCTCTTAGTGCTACCGGCTCAGGCAATGTAACTGCACATAGTTCAGCAGTATGTGATGAGTTCTTGCATTAATAAACACAGAAAAATTTAATAAGAGCTGTTGGTGTCGGTTTTCCATCCCTAGTACTGCCCTTTCCGAATAGCGAATAATAATATGTACATAGGAAAAAGAATATGTTCCTGGTTAATTTGAATGCATACCCGGGCAATCAGTTCTTGGAGTGGTTCTATTAATTACAGATTCAAAAGTACCAGCCCAAGAATCTCTCATGGTTAGGAAGTTCTTTAAGTTGAATATTTTCTTGACAGTTGCCGGGATTGAAGAGTGCTCATACTGTGATGTTGTTTCTGGCCCTGAAGGACTGTGTATCACTGCATTTCAGAAGAGTCCTTAATTATTCAGTATACACACAGGAATTTTAACTACAAAAGAAGTCTTAGCCTAGTGATTACGACATAGGAAACATGAATAATACGTCTCAGGTTGGATTCCCCCTTCTCACTAATCACTATAGAGTACTGCCCTTGTGGGTCATTAGAAAGGAAAAACGACTACTTTTTATTAGAATTATGAGAAATGTTTTAGTTGTACTAGAATTACATAAATAATAATGTTACATGAGCTTGTTTATATACAACATTGTGCAATGGGTAAAATCTAAACCCTACTACCATATTGCCGTAAATACAAAGATATATGTGCATGGAAAATATAATCAGGGAAGATACACAAATAATTATAGTATACTAAAAGATTATGTACAATAACAATAGGATCTTTAGATATTCTTATTAATTTTAACTCGTATGGTAAATTGGTAACAAACTACTTCTCAGAAAGAATATAAAAAGTAAATAAATGACTGAGACTGAGAATATCTTTTTTTTTTTTTTTTGACAAAGGTAAATATTTTGATTTTTGCAACTTCGGCATACGGTAGCAACTTCTTCTTACTATAAAAGCACAAACAATTTAGTGAATACCTGTCCTAGGCTGAATCCATGGGGAGACAAAAATGGCAGGAACTCGAACACCGAGGCGATCAAACTGAAAATTGTAAGGAGGGGGACCAGGAATAGCATCAGGAGAAGGCACCCCATCTATAGGAGTAGGGACATGATCAAAGAAGCCACCATGCTCATCATATATGATAATGAACAACATTTCATTCCATTGAGGGCTCGACCTCAACGCTTCATATATTTCCTTGACAAACCTTTGTCCTCTTGACACATCATGCGACGGATGATCATCGTCCCCTGGAGATTCAGGTAAGTCGAAGTAGTTTGGTTCGATCACCGTGTAGTTGGGTAACTTCCCTTTTTTGCAATGGTGCTTGAACTCGAGATCAAACTGGTGGAATTTTGTCAGGTATTTCAGTTTCCTCAAATTCCTGCAGACCATGCAATTAGTGTAGTCATGACTCGTAAGTGCAACCAATTGAATCAGAAATTCTTGTGTAAAACCGTATTATGACTTTCTTAAAGATAAGAATACCTGTAATATAAGGTAGATGGAGCAGACTTGTAATAAATACCAAAACTATATCCACTTTCATGTAAGGAATCAAAGATTGTTTTCTGAGGCAATCCTAGATCAAGCTTTGAGCTGTCGTTCGTCGTTAAGCCGTGCGACGTGGCTGAGTGGATATACAATCTGTTCGGATGTGTAGCTGCAGGTGCTGAAGAAAACCACCTGTCGCAAACTGCAAATTGAGATACCAGTTCCTTGTAAACGGGTATTAAATCCGGTTTGAATCCATTCATTACGGTGTCTGCCATGCCGGGTTGGATCCTGTTTGCGTTCTGGGCGAATCCTTGCATTGTCGGGCGTGCCTTCTTTTGTGCTGATTCTGCACTCCATGGCTCCCCATATATCTACTCAATGGTTTTCCAGAGTCAGAAAAAAATATGGAGGGAACAAATTCATAAATCATTTTATATAATGTGCTATTTTAAAGTTAAATAGAGGTCAAACAGTATATTAGAAGAGATCATATTTCGAGAGACTTTGTGAAAATTATTCGGCCCTCCTTAAAAAGTTCGTGAAGATCCGCTACTGAATAAATGTAAGTAGATGTATCCTTAGAATATGTTAATTTTTCAATGCTAGTTACTCTGATCTCTAATCAGGGGAAAAGGGTACGCCAGCCCGTCCTCCCCCTTGGCTGGGCCTGGGATCCATTTTTTCTTCCCGGCCCACCTTGGCTTGACCAATTTAGAAGAAGAAAATTATGTTATGCACACAGCCCGGCCCGCCTCGGGTCCACGTCTGGATTAAACCCTAGTAGCCCAGCCCGGCCTGTTCCTTGGACTTGGCTCGGGCCTTCTAGCCCGACGTCGTGTCTACAGTGATCTCTTTCTACACAAAAGTCCAACAAATGGAGCATTTTGACCAAATTTCTATCTACTTTTTCAGTTAAAAGAATAAGCTCACAAAGGCAATAATGTATCTTCAAAATGTATTACTGGCGCCATCTTAATCATTTATTTATTTTTCATTAAAAAGTAAAAAAAGCGTAAGCAAATGATTGGAACGGGGGAGTTTTCGATTAAGCGATATTACGTTTAAAGCAAGGTTAGTTACACTAGAATTGAAACAAGAGTGGGTAAAATAGAGTGTAACAACAGACCTGCTCATAGATATCTTGAAGCTCATGACCCGGATTGGGATCAACGTAAACAGACCCGTCACCAAAGTGGATACGGGCAGAGTTAGAATCCGTTGTGTCTACCGGGTTGGAAAACTCGAGAGGATCCGAAACACCATCCAACTCCGGGTTGTGTTGCTTCATCCATCCTAAAATGTGATCAAATGACCTGTTCTCCATCACCAACACTACTACCGTCTTTATTGGGTTCGGGTTTGGACTCGGATTACTCGTCATTTTCGCTTGATTTGGTTATTCCACTTTAATTCCAAGTTTGTAGTAGATGATATATGCAACTATGGTAGGACTATTGGTGTAGTTGGGAAATGGGAATGTTTTGGTATTATAATCAAAGTTAATTAAGTTGGCATATTTGACCAACAGTCTTTGAATAATTGGATCACAATCACATGTTAAAGGTTGAAATGCGTACAATTTTTAATTTGAAAAGATGGCACTTCTTGCGTAATCGTCGGTGATCACTGATCAACTGTGTTCTGCTTCAAAAACATGGGTGACGCACTCACATGATGGGCTCCAAAACTGCGTGCAGTGTTGGATATTGCAATACTATCGTCTCGACATGTGTCTCGACATGTGACTGGTGTGCATAGGATAGAAAAAATTTAATCACTATTATACTCCTATATTATATACGGTGTACAAAATTGTCCAATTTTCAGTTTTTTGATTTCTCCTATCTTGATTGTCCTGCTTATTAATTATATAAGCTGTATATCTGATTCGATATTACTCGTCTCGACTCTCATGGTTAACTAGGAGAGCTAATGTTTTACGAATATATCAAAATTGTCGAGTATTTTAACTCAACAGTTAAACAACTTACTTGGATGTGCCACCTTTATTAATGATGCCTACTAATCTACTATAGCTAATCAACTCGTGAACATACACATACTCGCCAAAACACTCAACAAAGGCCGCTTTCAACAACTCATATTCAAGATAGGCCTCATCATACGACTGTTTGTCGTCTTGCCGGGGCTTATTAGGAATATATCCTAGCATAGTCACTTCATCATTCTAAGCAAGTGTTCTATCCTAAGTTAGTCGTATTTAATTATAGTGAAAATCTTTTAGCTACCTTCATTAGAGAATTGCTAACAATTGCATGTGATCACACAAAAAATGATGCTCCTACTGCAATTACCATTCACTGTACTGCTATAAATTTGTAGCACTTCATTCTTGTAAATTAACAACACAAACATAATTGTTTCTTACAATTCTCTACTTAATAAACATATACTCCCTCCTATTCAATGTATTCTTCCCTTTTATTTTGGCTCTTAGATTAAGGAAATGAATTTTGACCACACAAAACACATTACCCCACACACAAATGAATTAAGACCACACAAAACACACTACCCCACATCCAAAAAAGGAAATAGGGAAGAAAACATGAATAACCGAAAAAGGAAATAGGGAAGAATATCCTGAATAGGAGGGAGTATAATTGTTTCTTAGCCTCTGCTGGATTAAAATTATACTACCAGCTTACAACCGCCATGTATTAAATCAAATCATTCATTTAAATACTCCAAGGCCAATTTATGAACTCGTTCATCACCGGCAGCAATGATCCGATAATAAGACGGGGCTTCAAACAGTGGCGAAGCCTCCCAATGTAGCTTTTCGCCCTTCCAATCAGTGATCACACCACCAGCTCCTTGAATAATGGGTATAAAAGCAAGAAAATCATACGGCCCAAGAAACGACTGGATAACGACATCATTGAACCCGGAAGCCAACAGACCGTAAGTGACACACTCCGCCCCGTATAAAGGCTCTTGAACCTTATCCGTCACACGAGAAAATGCTTTGTATTCATCGTCACTGAAATGCAATGGACTGCAAGAGTACAATGTCGCCCTCGACAACTCCTCGCAAGATCGTGTACTTATATTAACTCCATTCATGGTTGTGACTCTTCCTTGAACACCAACCCATCTATCCCTTAGTATCGGCTGATCAATGATGCCGAGAATGGGGTTACTTTTGTAAAGAAGAGCAACGAGGGTACCGAATAAAGGTAAGCCATTCTTGAAGCTAGTGGTTCCGTCGATAGGATCAATGACCCACACAAAGTCAGCCACTTTGTCTTGAGGAACCCAACCACTTTCCTCGCCGTAGATAACATGCTCAGGAAAGTGGTTCATTAAGATTGAAACGATGGCATCCTCAGCAGCAACGTCGGCTGACGTGACTTGCTCAACGATACATCCGTTATCGTCGTGTTTATCCAAAATTTTGATGGCGTCGGGATTTCGATAAAAGTTCCTGATAATCTCAGCCGCCGCATCCACAGCTTTATTCGCCACCGAAACGAATTCATCCATTACTTGTTCATCTACTATCTCAACATCATAGCTATGCGATGCCGCCATTGAACACTTATTAATTAAATTAGGATCCTCTCTTTCTTTAATTCTTTGTGTGAAGGGGGTTGTTGATTTCTTTTCTTGGTTTACTCTCTTTTTTGTGTAAGATAATATATCTATCGACTTAATCATCATTCATAGATTACAATATATATATATATATATAGAATTAGGTTCTTGTGAGTTGAGAGTCTTATGGTGAGTTGGTCCTCATAAATCTAGACCATAGGATTATACAAGATTGATGGTCTAGATCAACTCCACCTGTTAGCAGTAATTATTATTTGCTTTTTACTGCATTTAAAAACGATTTCTTTTTTACTGTCATTCATAATTGTTATTTCGCTTTCTCTCTCTAACGCTCAGTTACTCCTCCTTTCTCTCTCCTTTGTTATTGTGTTGTTACTCCAGTCGATTCGTGATTTTTTACTCTCTTTGTTCTTCTTTTCTTCTTATTTTCAGGTTATTTCTTCTTCTTTTCCTCTTTTCCTCTTCTTATTTCCATATATTTTGTTTTCATTCCATTTTTTACTGTTCTTTTGTTGTTTTTTTGGTCCTTTTCTCTTTACTTTGTCTTTTCTCTGTATTTTACAACAAATTTCTTATGATCAAGCTTCGTCTAAATGTTTTACCTTATACATTGTTGTTTTTTTCGAATTTCCTGTTTTCATTTTGTTGATTTCACAAAACTATTCATATTTCTAGGGTTTTTCCTTGTTATTTCGCCATTACTGTGTCATATTACTGTTATTTCAGTGTATTTGTTCGTTTATTGTTAATATAGTTTGTCTTTCAGCAGTCTTTGTTATTACATGCAATTATACTGCCAAAAAATAAACTATCGAGTTGCATCTTTCATTCAATGTTAATTTTAGCAGTCTTAGTTACTTACTGGTGTTATTGTGGTGTTATTATGGTGTTATTGTGGTGTTATTGTGGTGTTATTGTGGTGTTGTTGTTTATTGTCCTATTATTGTGGTGTTATTGTGGTGTTATTGTTTATTGTCCTATTATTGTGGTGTTATTGTGGTGTTACTGTAATTGTGGTATTTATGTGGTGATATTTTGTCATTGTGGGGTTCCTGTGGCGTTACTTTCAGCAGTCTTAGTTAGTTAGTTTGTCTTTCAGTTTTTCCCACTTTATTATGTTTTTCTTTTCACGCCTTTGCGTGTTGCCTTTGTTCTTAGGTCCAAACACACATATGGACATCCTTTGCAAGGGATGGTTATATAATATAGAGGAGGAAGATAGAGCATTATTTGCTAATGAATATGTAATTGAAAAGAAACAAACCATGGGTTGGGTGTCAGAGTCTGATGTGGCAAGCACTTTGAAGTTATCGTAGAAGGTCGTAAAAATAGATCAATGTGGTCAGTACTGAATAACACGGATCTAATGGAGAGTGTCTTTCAACATGTCGAGAATAATGTGGATAAGAAAAATATGGCTGTTGTTTGTAAGAAGTGGTCTCAAATTTTTTTATTCCATAAAAGTGCACCTGGTTTCAACGTCGAATACATGAGACGTCTTACAAGTACTACTACGCTGGGGGTGAAGTATGTTTTCAGGGGTTCTAAATTAGTTTCCAAACAATGCAAGTGCTATATGATTGCAGCTAAGCCCGCCAAGGCGCTTCTCCATATTCGCCAGTTTTTAAACAATAGTGATTTGGAGCATATCACACCGCCACTTCTTTTGGAGAATTATACAATTCAACTTGATCAACCAATCTATGATTTCTGTTGTAATTTTGAACTTACAAATCATGTCCTTCATTCTGATGAAGATGTTATAATGCTTGACTAAAATTTAGGTTATGTAATGTTAGTATCAAGCACATTTTGATCAATGTAATGTCTTATGTTAGTATCAAGCACATTTTGGGATCCTTTTTGAAGACTGTAATTTCTTTAGATTGTAAGGTCATATGTTAGTATGAAGCACATTTTGGGATTCTTTTTGAAGACTGTAATGTCTTTAGGCTGTAATTTTCAATATCAATGTAAATTAACTTTGTCGGCTTTTAATGTAGTCCTTCTGACATTATGTATTCAACAGTGTTTTTCACTGTAATTTTGTATATCAATGTAAATTAAGTTTCTTGGCTTCTAATATCGTATGTTTGATAATATGTATTCAACAGTGTTTATCATTGTAATTTTTTATATTTATGTAAATTACCTTCCTCTTTTATTGTGGTGTTATTCTCCTGTTGCTGTGTTATTTTTGTGTTGTTATTGTTTTGTTATTGTTGTGTTATTCTGGTGTTATTCTCTTGTTACTGTGTGTTTATTGTGGTTTTATTCTCTTGATACTGTGTTCTTACTGTGATGTTATTGTGTTGTTATTGTTGTGTTATTGCTGTGTTATTGTTATTGTCTTATTATTCTGTTTATGTACTGTTATTATATTTTATTGTTGTGTTATTGTTATTGTTATTGTTATTGTTATTGTTATTGTTGTGTTGTTATTGTATTGTTATTGTTAATGTCTTTAGGCTGTAAGGTCATATGTTAATGTACTTTCCTTATTACAGAAACCATGGTCAAATTGAAGATTAAAAGCTCGTCTCCATCAAAGTCTTCTCCTTCTCAAAGGAAGGCAGGGAGAAGAGTAAAGGCCGAGGCAAACCGTAAAGTTAAACCCGAGGAAGACCTTTTACTGTCTGTTGATGAAACTAAAAAGCCAGATGTGAAGTCTAGTCAAAATAGAGTGTATGTGTACTTTTTTATACATGTTACTGTGTTGTTATTTTGTAATAGGGTGTTAGCATTTTGTTTATTTGACTTCATTGTGTTATTGTTTTATTTACTACTTGCTCTTAAGAGACTATGCTTTGTCTTTGGTTACAGGCCAAGTGATTTTACTAAACGTTGTCGCCCTTCGTCTCTTACTGCTGTTATATCTGCTCTTTCGGAGGAAAAAAAGGATGCTTTGAGACAAATTGGCTTTGGTGGGTTGCTCCATCTGAAGCTGACTTCAGTTCCAATGACCATGTTCAGTCAACTTCTGTTTGCTTTTAGAAGCGAGGAATACTTTGAAGTTTCGGAGACAGAAAAGTTCAGATTGACTGAGGATGACATTTGTGATGTGTTTGGGTTACCTAATGGTGGCCATGATTTGGAGCTGTTAGTTACAGGTCTCGCCAGTTCTTCATCGTCCGATGGAGAATCATTGAAGAGTTTATGGCGTGAAAGGTATAACATTATCAGCAGCAAAGATCCAATACCACTTTCTGCTGTTAAGACTAAACTTCTCAGCAATGGATTGACCGACGAAGAGTTTAAGCAGACATTTGTTCTATTTGCTATGTCGTCATTTCTTGCTCCTGCAAGCGGTGCTGTCGTTGATTTACGACTTTTATCTGCCGTGGAAGATGTGTCAAGGATAGACCAGTTGAACTGGTGTAAGTATGTTCTTGAAGAGTTGGTGATTGGTGTACGCGAAGCGGTGCGTGGAGCCAAGTATGTTCGGGGCTGTATAGTGCTTCTTGCTATTGTCTATTTCCACCGGTATATCAAGAGGGGTACTAAGCTCAGTAATGAGCTGCCACTCATTCAACACTGGAATGATCAGAAGTTTGGGGATAGGTTGAAGCGTGAGGAAGCTGCTGGCGGATTGGGCCATTCAGATCGCTCAGAAGTTGTTTTCCCTATTTCAAGGAAACATTCCAACAAGTCTGGTGAGGCATCATCTTTACCCAATACTGCTGTTGGGAATGTTCGTCATATTGTTGTGGATTTACCTGCTGATATCCGCACTGACGAGGAAGTGCATTCATCATCCATAGATGTAAGTTTCTTTTAGTGCTTTTCATTTCTGTGTTATTGTAATTCTATAGTATAATCTACTGTTACTGTAGTGTTACTCTGATTTTATTTTCTTCTTAGTTTTACTGTAGTCTTCTTATTGTGTTACTGTGGTGTTACTGTGGTGTTACTGTGGTGTTATTGTTAAACATTTGGTTTGCTATTATTGTATTTTTCTTTTGTTAATGTAGTGTTACTCTGGTGTTAATTCTTTCCATTTAATTTGGTAGGATGTTCACGAACTTCTGTTGCTGAATGAGAGAGACTCTGAGCTTTTCTGCAAGCGTTATATGGACAGGATGAAGCTAATCAAGTTGAAGATGCAGGCCAGGTCTGAACAGTCTAGTTTAAAGGACTCTAGTCAAGTATCCCCATCAGCTGGTAGTCAAGAGCCGGGAACTGCTGATGGTGTAGGCACCGAACATCTTGTTGCTACACCGTCTTTCTTCACGAGTCAAGTCATCAAGAAGGTTGATGAGTATGTTAACGAGATATTGACAATGCGTGAGAGCCGGGTAATTCGTCCAGTTGTTCCAATAAAAGCAAAAGATGTCATTATCGAAGCACCATCCTTTGATCTTTTTTCTCAATTCTACGAGGACTGTGTAAAGCTGTCAGATGTAGGAAGGATAGTGTCGAAAAGGATAAAGCTCCAAAGTCGCCTCTTATTGAAGACTATGTAAAGGAGCACACCATCGAAGAGTCACCGATTTCTCTAGAAGACATTTTGAGTAATGTTTTCTCTGATGTGGAAGCACATGAGAAAGAGGTGTATGACGAAGGTGTGCATGTGGAAGATGGGAAGGAGGACACAAATGCTGGTGGGAAAGTGGATGGGAAAGAGGTAGAGAAAGATAATATGATAGTAGAGGATTATCTGGTTGATGTGGGAGGTGGGAATGATGATTTCTTTGATGTTGGGGCTGAGAAGGTTAAGGATGACAAGGAGACAAAAACGCAGAAGACGCAGGAACAGGATCCTGATGATCTATTTGTTACTGCAGAAGACGCCGAAGCGGTGATGGCTGAAAGTGCTGATTTGCTGATAAATGCAGCAACTAGGGGAGATGTGGTGTTGGAGGATAATACAGATTTCCGTAGCAGTTATTTGCTGCACTCAGAGTCAGACGAGGGGCTGATGTCTGTTGTGCCGAAAACATTTGGGTGCAGTATTGACTGCGGGGAAGTGGATGAACAGATGGTTGTGCTTTCTAAGACTATGATATCAGCAAAGCATGTTTTCAATCCCATGCGAAGTCTTAGGAAACAAGCTGCAGATTACTGCTTCTTAGATGATTGTGATATTCCACTATCGTAAGACAACCTTTCTCTTCTTGTTTTTCAGCCAAATAAACAAGTTACATGTTTTATTGTTGTGGTGTTACTGTGGTGTTATTCTTGTGTTATTCTTGTGTTACTGTGGTGTTACTGTGGTGTTATTGTGGTGTTATTGTGGTGTTACTGTGGTGTTATTGTGGTGTTACTGTATTGTTTATTGTGGTGTTACTGTATTGTTATTGTGGTTTTACTGTATTGTTATTGTGGTGTTATTGTTGTGTTACTGTGGTGTTATTGTGGTATTACTGTGGTGTTATTCTAGTGTTATTCTTGTGTTATTGTTTATAGTTCTGTTATTGTGGTGTTACTGTGGTGTTATTGTGGTGTTACTGTGGTGTTATTGTGGTGTTATTGTGGTATTACTGTGGTGTTATTCTAGTGTTATTCTTGTGTTATTGTTTATAGTTCTGTTACTGTGGTGTTATTGTGGTGTTATTGTGGTGTTGTTTATTGTTCTGTTATTATGGTGTTATTGTGGTGTTATTGTAGTGTTATTCTTTTATATATTTTCCTCATCCAATTTTTTTTTCCTTGTCAAGCGACAACATTGTTCTTTGGGGCACTAGCAATTACTTAACCAAAGAGGATATGGAAACAATGATTCCAGAGAAAATGATAATGATTGGCGTAATTGAGTGGTGGTCGTTGTTTCTGAATGATACGTGTATCTCAGTAGATCTGAGCAGACTTTTCTTTGGCCTGGCTCAAATGGTTAGTTTTTGTATATAGAGTGTGGATAGTTCATTTATTTTCATTTTGTACATCAACTCAAGTTTTTGTTTCACTTTTATTGTAGCAACCATTGGTTCGAATCTGTAGTCCCACCAAGGATGAGAAGACTCCTAAAAGTGTATTGGTGGATGAAGTTAAGTCCGCATTTCTTAGTTGTATAAGGAACAACAAGAAACAATGTGATCTTAATTCTGATCTGGTATGTTTCTCGATTTTTTATTTGTTTTTCGTTTTGGATAGTTGAATTTTTAAGTAATTCTATGATCTAGATCATTTAGTAGAAACATGGATGTTATGGTTGTGTTATTGTGGTGTTATTCCTTTGTTATTGTGGTGTTATTATGTTGTTAATGTGTTGTTACTGTGGGTATCACTGCAGGTGTTATTCTGTTGTTATTGTGGTGTTATTCCTTTGTTATTGCGGTGTTATTCTGTTGTTATTGTGGTGTTATTATTGTGGGTATCACAGTTATCTAATTATTTTAATTTTAAAATATTTCTCAGATTTTTATCCCACTTCACCTGGGTGACCACTTTAGCTGTTTGTGTATCAACTTTACCAAGCGTAAGGTTGAATATCTTGATAATGTATACAAGAAGCTTTTGTTTTATGGGAAGGATTCTGAGATTGGCCTGTATTGCCATACTGTTGTAAGTGATTTACTATATTTTATTTTGAAAAAAGATAAATAATACAAGTAGTGATATTGTTGCTTATGAATGGTTGTTTTTGGTTTGTTTTGTAGTTAAACATAATGTCTGATTTTCTTGTTGAAAATGGAGTTCCCCGAGGGGCTGAGGTAAAAGATTATGAGATTGTGAACATCCCTTTTAGCTGGCAAACCAGTGATCATGTCAGCTTGGATTGTGGTGTATATATGATGTTGCACATGCTCTTTTATCGAGGGAATCTTTTTGAGTGCAACTTGGGCAACTCTGATTCTAGAGACCTTTATCGAGCTGAGATCACTGCCTTGTTAACGTTGTCTGATTTGAACGAGGGCCGGGATGACTTCATAAACACTCTGTCCCAGCTGGGCAACAAAAAAGAGGCAATGCTGAACAATCTTGTGGAGAAACGCCTTATTGAGCTTGAAGAATGTAGGCCGTCTCAAAAGGGGATAAAACGTAAGTCCATTGCCTGGAAGAAACCTTCTTGTAAGAAGTTGAAAAATTCGCAGTCTCCATCTGTCTCTGGTGCCAAGTCTACTGTCACCAGCACCGTTGAAGCATCCGCTTCTGTTAGTACACCTCCAGCCGGGCCTGTTAGCATTAAGGGCGACACCCCTAAGAGCTTAAAGTCGGTTTTGGGTATTCGCAAAAGGGGGATGGCAGATGATGGGCTTGGTTGCTCCCTTGATTGCGGGGGAGAAGATAATCAGATACTTCTAGTATCGGTCTTCATGAGGAAAAACCAAAAATTGCTCTCTAAGATGCTCAAGTTGCGGAAGCAAGTGGTGGACCTGTGTTTCCTGGATGATTTTGGTTTGTCACTAACGTACGTTTTCTTTTTGTTTTCTCTGTTTTCTTTTCCGTTAATAACGTAGTGTTGTTGTACTGTTACTGTAGTGTTATTGTGGTGTTACTGTAGTGTTATTGTGGTGTTATTGTAGTGTTATTGTAGTGTTGTTGTACTGTTACTGTGGTGTTATTGTGGTGTTATTGTACTGTTTTTGTCTAGTGTTTAATCTGTTTTTTTCTTGTAGTGTTATTCTATTGTTATTATAGTGTTATTTTAGTGTTCTTATTATATTTTATTCCCCATTTTCAGAGAGATTTTTGTGGCATACAACGAAGGTGAAGGCTTGTTTTTGGACAGGAATGATCTTCTGTCAATACTTCCAGGCCCTTTAATGTCAACAAGAGTAGTGGAGTGCTGGTCAACTCTTTTGAATTCGCTGGAGTTTGAACAAAGATCAGAACCGAGCACGATGTTCTTTGGACTTCGTCATATGGTTAGCGTTTTGTGTTTTGTTAATCCATTTATTGAGTAGCTATTTATTCGTCATTATTTGGTGATAATTTTACAATTATGATTTTTGTTATTCTTTGCAGCAGGACATGCTTTATTCTTTGTTAGATAACTATTACGTCTCAAGCATTAATGAGGAAGCTACTAATAGGCTGTTCCAATCTTGGGATACTTTTATAAATTGCTGCTATGGAAAATGTCATCTGAACTCCGATCTTATCTTCTTACCTATTTTTCTCAATGATCATTACGCATGTGTGTGCATAAATTTCATCAACCAGTCCACAGATTTATTGGACAACATCCTTTACAAAGAAGACGAATATCCGGATATGTTCAAGTTGGCAGAGATTTTGGTCAGTGCTTTATAATTTTTACTGTTTCTTTTTGGTTTTTGTATGCTTATTATATTATGACCTTATCATTTTCTTATATCCTCTTATGTTCAGCGCGACCACATGCGTCTTTATTTAAAGATGAAAAACATCATCAAGGAATCAGACTGTTCAGATTTTGAAGTCCGTGATGTCAAGTTTGATTGGAAAAAGAAGGAGCCTATCAACGACGAGTCCGGGTGTTTCATGCTCTATACCATGGCTCAATATGAAGGAACTGAATTCAAGTCGGACCTTGGGGTGAAGGTCTCTCGTAGAAGCTACTGTGCTGAAATAGCTGCTTCTCTAATGTTGGCGGATATGAATCAGTACAGGAATTTTGTCCTGGAAAATGTAAAAAAGCAGGAGCTAAGGAAACCTCATATTTTGAGTGTTGTTTCTAATGCAAGGAGGTACAAAGTGAACATTGCTCCAACAAATCAAGATGCAATTTCTGCAGATGAAGCTGTACCGTTGAAGGTTGTGTATAAAGTAGATTAAGTATCTTTTGTAACTGAACTAGTAGTTTTAGGATTTTATTTCACTGTTGATTATTGTTGTTTATACCTATTGTAGTAAGTATTATTGTAGTATCTACAAAAAAGATTGTTAATGCAGTTTTCTAAATTCTTAAGTTCCTCAACTGTTGCGTTTTTCTGGTGTTTTGAACAGTTTATCAACTGTTACTGTGGTGTTATTGTTCTGTTACTGTAGTGTTACTGTGGTGTAATTGTAGTGTTATTCTTGTGTTATTGTTTATTGTTACTGTGGTGTTACTGTGGTGTTACTGTGGTGTTATTGTATTGTTAATATACGGTTATTCTCTTGAGTAACTGTTATTGTGCTGTTACTGTGTTGTTACTGTGGTGTTATTGTGATGTTATTCTTGTGTTATTGTTTCTTGTTCTGTTACTGTGGTGTTATTCTTGTGTTATTGTTTTGTTATTGTTACTGTGGTGTTCTGTTACTGTGGTGTTACTGTGGTGTTACTGTGGTGTTACTGTAGTGTTATTGTAGTGTTACTGTGGTGGT